>LZPO01008241.1:83997-95205 GCA_001675575.1 Neotoma lepida | reverse complement strand
CCACCTTTCAGCATCCAGGCATCTGCTGAGAAAGTCATGGGGTTTAAATGGAATGCCATCTTCATGGAGTGAGTTAGATGCTTCTGTAAGCCATGAGAAATGAGGATATCCATAAAATCTCCCCATTCCACAAACACCAAGATCTGCTGCCTACCGAGGTATTATTTTTGGAGGAAAGCAGGCGAGCTCTGGCCACTGGTTTATTATTTTAAATAATATGTTGCCCTGGAAAACCATTAACAAAGGAACAATGTGTATACGGAAAGGAAAAAAAAATGACTTTGGCACNGAGCACACAATAGAATAGCACCAAATTGAAGGAAACAGAATGTAGAAGTCTGAGTGTCAATCCATAGGTAATGAGAGTCTGCATTCCTAAAGAAGCCCATAGCAGAGCTCTGCATTAGCATAGGCCATTTTATCTCAGGTTCTAATGTGGGCAGAGAGGCTCTGAAATGAATAATTGCTGAAGGGGCAATTGTGGGAATCATCTCTCCAAGAGATACATTTTATTTTTTTCCTAGACCTCTGCAACTATGATCTTAATAATCNTCTCCATGGGTATTGCGTTATCATAAAATAATCTAAATGCTACTAAATGGTATTTAAAATGATTTCCAGACACTGGCAGACTTGCCTGAATGGCAGTCCGGCTGCTAATGCATCTGTAATATAGTGGGTGAGGAGGGGGGAAGCCACATCCTTGGCATCCAACTCCCCTGTGGTTCTTCTGGCTTCTCTTTGACTCCCTCCACTTTCTGGCACTCTGCTTCATCTCTTACTCATTGCCNTCTTTCTTCAGGTCCTGCCTAAACCCCGGCTGAGCATGAAGGATGGGTCTTGATACTGTTGCACCCAATCCCAGCCGCTAGTGAGGTAGGGCACAGCTGCTGGGAAAGGGCACATTGAGATGCACACAGCCTTTCCCACAGCCCCAAAGAGTCATAGATACATAGAGAAGCAAAGAAAAGATTAAAATAGAAAAGATCCCAGCAGTGCGCTTTTGTGCATGATGCCCTCTTCAGAAACAAGAATGCCCAGGGCTGCACAGTAACCTGAGGACAAAAGTTCTAGAAGCTCAGAATTCAGGATTCAGTTGTGTATTGCCCTGAAGAAGACCAGTGAGTCAATATGCTTAATGTCCTCACATTGTGGCACACAGGGCTGAATGGCTTTTGAGCACTTGGAAGCCACTGCTNTAATGCTGANTGAAGGCACAACTGCCTTCGTGTTTTGCTGTTAAGATACATAATGCAGATAGGGATGATAGGATTTGGGGATCAAAATTGCACATAAATAAAGGTCATCTTGGAGCTGGAGAGATGACCCAGTGATTAAGAGCACCTGTCTCTTATACACATCTAGATGTGTATAAGAGACAGGAAGCAGACATGGTGCATAGACATACATGCAGGCAAAGTACTCATACACATAAAATAATAAATAAATAAATAAATAAATAAATAAATAAATAAATAAGGTCATGTTTGTGGAGGGAAAATAACTAAGGTGGTCTTAGTTCTTAATTTTTGTTTGTTTGGTTTTTTTTTAAGTATGGAAAAATAAATACCTGTCTCTTATACACATCTAGATGTGTATAAGAGACAGGAAGCAGACATGGTGCATAGACATACATGCAGGCAAAGTACTCATACACATAAAATAATAAATAAATAAATAAGGTCATGTTTGTGGAGGGAAAATAATTAAGGTGGTCTTAGTTCTTAATTTTTGTTTGTTTGGTTTTTTTTAAGTATGGAAAAATATATTCACCTAAAAATTTTAATTTGTTCTTAGAAAAGATTTTAAGTACATTCCAAGTAGCAACCAGAAGTTCCCTTTCGTACCCTTAGCATGGTGAATGCAGGTGGGAAAAAGAGTCTTCTGTCTCTGGTTTCAGATTTCAGAACATGTCAAGAAGTGCTGAAGGAGGGCTGGAGGCACAAGGCCATTTCCATCTCCCACTGCTGACAGGCAGCCAGCTGGCCGCGGTGTCCAGAGCAGCCNTGCAGAGAGAGAAGCAGCGGCAGAGCGTGGAGCCCGGTGGGAGCACAGGCTGCAGCCAGGCTGGCAAGCTTGCCAAGAGAACTACGAGAACACCATTTGCAAGACAGCGAGTCTGCTGCCTTGGGTGTCACTGAGAGCTGTAAACAGACTGTGAATAAACTGGGAGAAGCAGGAGGTGGGGTNGGTGCCTCTGAGATACTCCCTGGCATCTGTGGTTTCCCTGGAAAAAATAATCTGAGCCAAAGGTTTCAGCATCAGAATAAAATGAAGAGAAATAAAAAGAAATAAAAGAATAATCCATGACCTGCCTGCCCCCTGCAACTAGGAAGACAAAGACAATGTATATGTGTATACGATGCTGGTGTCTGCAAGAAGTGAGTTACCCCAAATAAATACAGCGTTCTTCCCAGGCAGCCCCTCTAGTTGAAGGTATCAAGTTTGTACCTTAATTTCTAGAATGCTGTCAATCACTGCCAGATGATCACTAAATAAAATCTTCGTCAGATGGAACAGAGACCTAGGGTACAATATGCTACTGACAACTCGATCCAGCATTAGCCTGACAGAGCAACATGAATTCATCTGGTGTCAAACAGAATTTGAAGAGTCAAAATATTTCTCAGGTCTTGGTGAGTATTCCCTGAATGTTGGAATTAATACCACNGTACATGTTAGGGCTAAAGGAACAAAATGATAGAATGGCCACCTAGAGGAGGGGTGTAATGTTATTAGAAATTGTATTTTGAGAATGAGCCATAAGTTCAGGCATCTAAGTTTTCTGTCCTCATTCCCACTCGGTACCATCAGATTATGAAAATTGTGGGCCAGTGACCATTAAAATCATCAGTGATGTCTGGTGAGGCCAGAAATGGGGAAATGATTCTTCTCAAACCCCCTAAGAGGAAAACTCTGTAATCCTTTTTTTTCTTAATTTTTAAAAATGTGTTTTATGTGTATAAATTTTTTGTCTGCATGTGTGTCTATATACCACATGTGTGCCTGGTGCCTGTGGTGCTGCTGTTCCTCTNGCTCTGGACGTACAGATGTTGTGAGCTGTCATGTGGGTGCTGGGAATTAAACTCAGGTCCTCTGGAAGAGCAAGCAGTGCTCTTAACCACTAAGCCATCTCTTCAGCNCCCATCTCTGCAACTGTTTTTGAGAGTAATTAGGTAGCACCTGCCTTTTGACCTATGGGCCTGTTTCCAGGAGTACATTCCACAGATATGATTGCCAGCTAAACAAAGATGTATTTATACTGTGGTTATTATCCATTGTTCAAAATAGCACAACACCAGAAACAATCTAAACGTCCTTCCCTAGGGATGAGTTAGTAATAGTGGTCTGTATAGAATGATAAAACTATAGCATTCAAAAGATGGGCAGAAGCAGGCTGGAGAGATGGCTCAGATATTAAGGGCTAAGTTTACAACCAAAAAATAGAAGACAGACAAATCTGTATGTGGCCATGACATGAAAATGGTACATAGTGAAACAGGACAGTGAGATTCCATTTTTGTTAAGATAATTAGAAATGTGTGTGTGTGTGTNTGTGTGTGTGTGTGTGTGTGTGTGTNTGTGTGTGTGTGTGTGTGTGTGTGTGTGTATTTGCACAGCAAACTATACACAGGGCAATGCAAAACTCCTCTAAGCATATACACATGGGAGAAGTTGAGTCTCTTCCTCTCCCCACCCCCAGAGCGTTTTTCTTTTACTCCAGTGCTTACTTTTGTCCTGTCTTTCGTGATACTCTCCTTTCCCGCAACATCCATCTCAGATTATACCCAAAAGGCAAGGACATCTCTTTCAATTAACAAGTTCCTTGGAATTGTCATAACACATCACCACAGACTTTGAGGCTTAGAACAGCATAGTCTTATTTTCTGAATTCTGCCTATGTTGGCATTGTTTATGAGAGCCATGGTATGGGAGTAAGCTAACTACTGTCTTTGTACTTTTCTCCCCTGTCCCTTTGTGGCTCCCCATTCTCTACTGTATTTTCTTACTATCTGCTTAGNTCCATGTATTAGATTCCTATAGTTGTCATAGGAAATGGAGTGGCTCAAACAATAGGGCCACTAAACAATGTTATCTTCCCACCATTCTGGAGGCTAGAAGTTCCACTTCAAGATGCTGCAGGGTCAAGATCCCTTTGAAACCCNAAGGGAGTACCTGCTTTGCCCCGCCAGTTGCTGCTGGTTTGCTATTGCTCCTTGGAGCATCTTGGGTGGCAGCTGCAATCTCGGCCTCCTTCAAGTTATTACATCCACCGTTCAGAATTCTCTGGAAGTATAAAAGGCAGCTCACCAGATGAGCCAAGAAGCTGGCGTCAATCCCATTTGCCCCCTGTATAGAGAAGCTGTGTGATGTTTACAAGTGCAGTGATTTCTCTCTTGTTATTTGTGACCCAGGAAATGGAAGCCTGTCTGCCATCTATCTATGTTTGCTTTGTTCATCTTAAATTTGTATGCATCCTGCATTTATTTTACAAAAATGTCTTTTAGTTTGGGGGAAAATACAGGTATGTTCCTGCCAGCAATTCCAAACCAATAAGAGTCTTTTGGAAGGCTGAAATGCAAGGCATCTTCTGGATTTTTCAGGTGATGAAAATCCTGAGGCTTGGATTTTGATGTCAGGCTCTGCTGTCTTGTTCTTTTCCTAATTCTAGGTTAATTCTGCTTTTCTCTAAGATCCTTAAGCTGGAAAAAAAAAAGAAAGATTTCCTTCAAACAAATATATGAATATGAAGATTTAATCTCATTAATATTCTGTATAAATACAGAATATAAGGTACACATATATCATGTAGAAAAATCATTTCCTGTGACTCTTAAAGCCCCCAGGAGGCTGACAGAGGAAGCAGAGATACTACCGAGGAATGAACTATTCCAAAGCAGAAGAGGGTGGCTCCCTCCCAGTATCAATGTGCCCCAAAGAGGGTGAGATCCATGTGCCCTCTGTGACCCTGGCTCTACTTACAGTCCCCTGTAATCTAACAGTATTGGAATGGTGACAGGTGACTGCAATCCTGAGGAGCACAGTCTGTGGGATCTGTTGACATAGGCTCCACTCTGAGCATCATGGCTGAGGAGCTCAGTAGTAGGATCTTGGGAAGGACATCTAACCTNCTCTATCTCTTCTGCCTCCAGCTCTGCATCTGTAAAACCAAGGTAATAATCCTGTTGTCCCAAGAATTAAACAAAATGTGCAGAATATTAGGCATGGCAGTAGGCACATACTAAGTGTCATTAGATGGTGGCTGTATCTTCCTAATTCCATCTCTGCTTTGCTATTATAGTTAGTATGAGTGATTTCCAAGCTATTAAAAAGCAAAAAAAGTAGCAACACCAAAGTAGTGAGAAGTTGTGTTTTGTAAAAGGGATCCTGAATTCCATTTAGATTAAGTTCAACAAAATCAGAAAACTACAGCACCGGCTTCAGCTCCTGCCCCAGGGTTTTGTTCATTGCAGTAGAAATTGGAGGGTTACTGAACAATGCAGTGTAAACTGTACTGACCTGTGGCCCCCTCCAGGAAAAACCTTGGACTAAAAGCACCACAAAATAACAAAACACAGCTCCCTCCCTCCTTCCCTCCCTCCTCCCCCTCTCCNGCCTTCTTCCCCAACCCCCCTTTCTCTTTCTAGTAACTTCCAAGAGGCTGGGAGTTGTGAATCAATCAGGATATCAAACTGTAGCTGCAACATAGTCCCCAACAAAACCATTGATTGTCCCAAGTGATCAATTGTTGGACTCCTTGGTTAAGTGCCAGGACAGAAGTCTTATAAATAGTCTGTGTCCATTGAGGCCTGGGTCTATGTCAATTTCTTTGGCTCACATTCAAGGCAAGAATGTAGTTTCAGTACCTAATTCCTAGTGTTGAGAAATTAAAGCTTCCCTTGAGGGTAGAGGGAAAACACCAGCATTTGTGACAACTTGTGTTATAGTCTCCTGAGAGAAATTACCAAGATGAATAGCAAATGAATCTGAATTCTAATACAGGGCTTACAAGGTGCATTCTCACAAGCAAATAGCAGCTATTTTATAATGCAGTGGGTAGAACTTCAAACCCAAATTCCTGAGGCTTGGATTTTGATGTCAGGCTCTGCTATCTTGTTCTTTTCCTAATTCTAGGTTAATTCTGCTTTTCTCTAAGATCCTTAAGCTGGAAAAAAGAAGAAAGATTTCCTTCAAACAAATATATGAATATGAAGATTTAATCTCATTAATATTCTGTATATATACAGAATATAAGGTACACATATATCATGTAGAAAAATCATTTCCTCAATTGGCTTTTTTTTCTTAAAGAGGCATGAGAAGTTTAGTTTATAAACTAAGACTTGATGAGNAACAGGATTGGTAAATGAGCTTTGTAACATTTTTGAAAATCAAATATAAGTATTTCAGTATGCACTAAAATGTTAAAAATGACATTGAAAGTATAATAAGTGGCATTTTACGGGTCTGGGGAAAGCAGGCCCTATAAACCCCTAATATTTCCATCCCTGAAGCATTCTAGCAGAATTACCTTTCTGGGATAGTGAGCAGGGTTCCTAAGTGAATGGAATATCACTTCATGATGTTATATGGCCATGGTGAGGAGACCTTGAACGTGGAATTAAAGTTCCAAACATTTAATCCTAGTTAATCAAAGGAGAGATTGTTCCAGGTGGGCTTTGGCGTGATCACATGGTCTCTATACAGAGATTTGAGTGTCAGAAGTGAGAGAAGTAAGAGGCTCTCTCACCAAGGCATCTAAGTCCTGCAGTTTCCAGAAAATGAATTAAAAGAGGATCCCAAGCCCCAGATGAGACCTTGTCTATGACAACACTGTGATTACAGCTTTGTGAGAGCCTCAGCAGAGGATACAGGTACATTGTGCCTGAATCCTTGACCCTTGTATAGTATATTGTTTTAAGTGCTACTGTGTTACACAATAATAAAAAGTTCATGTAGTATCTTGATTTGGTTAAAGGGCTGTGTATGATGTGTGATTTGTTATCAACAGCCGTAAAGTTAGCGTCTAAAACCTAAGTGAATGTATTCTCTTATAATTCTGGAGGTCAGAAATTCCAAACCAGCCTTCCTAACTTAGCATTAAATTGTCAGNGGGGATGCTTCCTTCTGAATGCTCAGAGGGGAAGTTCTTGCCTTGTTGGGCTCCTTGTGTTCCTTGGCTTCGTCTGCCTTGAATGAACACCACTCTAATGTCTATTTATATCACTTCATTGATTATGTCAAGACAATAGACAGTCTAGGGTACCCTTCCCGTCTCAAGAGCTCTAAATCATGTTTGAATCCCCTTTTGATTCTAAGGTGACATTCATAAGTGGCTAAGATTAAATGTGGACATATTTGGGGGGATATTATTCATCCTGCCACAGCCTTTCTTCTGGTTCTTAAAACTTCAGACCCATTCGTATTTGAATATGTCAAACTTGAGGTCCCCCAAGTCTAGCCCATTTTCACTGATGCATGATGCTGAGATGACTCTAGGTATNTGCAGTGGTTTGAATACGGATGGTGCTCCCCACAGGTCTGTGTGCTAACGGCTTGTTCCTGTCTCTTATACACATCTAGATGTGTATAAGAGACAGGCATTTGCAGTGGTTTGAATACGGATGGTGCTCCCCACAGGTCTGTGTGCTAACGGCTTGTTCCCTACAAGGCACTATTGAAAATACTGTGAACCTCTAGGCAGTAGGGTGTTATGGGAAATCCTTAGACCACTGGTGAGTGTTTTAAAAGGAATTGTGGGGCCCACAGCTGGTTCCTGTTGGTTTCTTTTGTTTTCTTTCTTTCTTTCTTTCTCTCTCTCTCTTTCTTTCTTTCTTTCTTTCTTTCTTTCTTTCTTTCTTTCTTTCTTTCTTTTTCTTTCTTCCTTTCTTCCTTTCTTCCTTTCTTCCTTTCTTCCTTTCTTTCTTTCTTTTTTCCTTCCTGGCTTAAGATGTCAGCAGTTTGTTCCTTACTATCCAACACTTTTACCAGGAGCTGAAAGCAGTGGATCCAAACTCAGATTGGTACAATAAAAACTGAGTTAAATGAATCTTGTTCTAAGTTAACTGCTGCAGGAATTTCATTGTAGTAATGCATTTCTGACTAAGGTAGTAGTGATGATAGTGATACAGCCAAACTCTGAACCCTCTACACCCATAATGAATGGAACTCTATTGAATTCCCCGTTGTGACTGCTTAAAGTATTGGTCAGTATGTGTATTGGCTAAGACACGTATTTGTCAGATGCCCTGGGGTTTTCTCTCCAGTGTTCTTAGAAAACAAATGTGAGATCAAGCTGTCTTGCTCTGAATGTCTGTTTTAACTCCTCAGAGAGTTGCTGAGAATCATTTATACCTGGTTTTGAGAGTCTGTTCTTAGATCTTCTTAATGTCTTTTAAGCATCAGGTCTTTATGAACTGATNTCTCTGGAAGGCTTTGCTCTTTGTTGTTCTATGCTCAGTGCTGGATACTTTAGCAGCAGCAGGAGTGTTGTGTGAAGTCAAAGATCACTACATGTCTATCTTGTTACTCTGCCTGTGGTTTGCTTGTTTTATTTATGAACAATCAAATAGTCAATGGTGAGTAAGACAGGCTGGGTTTGTTCTTATTGTGAGAGTGAGATGCTTATGGAGCCATCACCTTCTGCTTGGTCAGAGTTGTGGTGCATTTCAAAAGGCAAATTCAAGAGACTTACAGAAGCTTGGATTCTGGTTTAGGGCAGGCTCTTCAATTGAGGCTTGGTTGGAGTGGGTGGGAGCCAAGCTGTAATTGCTCAGGATTAGTGGATACACCAAAGCAAGTTTGAGAGCCAAGGGTTTGGAGAATCTTGGAGAGCAAACAAGTATTTTAGTTATGCAGTGCTGTCTATGAAGAGTTGGATAATTGAATGGTAATTTAAATGGATTTCATAAAAAGCTTCCAAAATAAACAGCAGAGTTATTTTCAACCTTTATCTTCTTGAAGAATATTTTTTTTTTCTGAATAAGTGGGGTCAAGTTGATGAAGACAGTGGCATAATAAAGTTACTATAACATTGGTTGGAACTGTAGATACAGATGGCTTGGTTTTCACAACAAATATTTTTTAAGCACATAGTAAAAAGTGGTGAGACTATAATGATGAACAGAAGGAATATGGAGATGAGAGTCCACTATAGGATTAGCATCAGTTATATACAGAAATAGAGGTTATTCTGACAAATGCAAGTGCTGCAGGATTTAAAAGGGAGAGGGAGGAGACTGACAACAAGTGCAGATTATACTACGGAGCAATGGACAGAGTGTCAATCAAGAAATCCTGAGACTTCGATTTCCATGCAGGCCTCCACTGACTTATTCTTTGCACAATTCTAGGTAATTCTACTTTTCTCTACGATACCTAATTGGTAAGTAGGTTTTTTTACATAACATTCCCAATACCTCAAGTTTAAGGCAAGAGCACTGCAAAAAATGAATGAATAAATAGAAAAACAAAAAAAAGAAAAGAATTCATGAAACATATTCCAATTTTTACAAATGTAAAAATATCCACCAAAGTCAGTCAGTCATATTATCTAGGATGCATAAAAGTCCAAATACCCTGTGCTATGGGAAAGAGGCAGGCATGGGTTAGTTGGGGATGCCAGTGATGTTCTATTCCTTTATCAGTGTTTTTAATTATGCAAGTATTGGCATCAAGACCATTTTAAAACTGTGCTTGTGCATTTTTCAGTTTTCATGTTTACATTTCNCAACAAAAATATGGATGACACATTCAATATAATATGCTATCATCCGATGAGTGCTGTGACAGGCAGAGCTAAAAGAACAGTGGCAATCGCTACAACATTTTATGGCAGATTGAAAGTCAATGTGGAAGGCANAAATGTGCTTTTGGTCAAAATTTCTTAAAACCTAGTAAAATGATGTGTAATAATATTATAAGCATCTCTTACTAAATCCAAAAAAGCATAGAAATTAGATTTTCATAATTTTAAAACAAGACATTCTACAATGTAATAACCCAGGAAAGAGATGATGATAACTGATAACTTTGGTGAGGATGATATCATTGAAACCAAAGAAATACCAATGATAATTAAGAAATAGGGGAAAGAGAAAAAAATTATCCTGAGTGAGGTATCTCAGACCCCCAAAGAAAAATATCATATGCATTCACTTACATGTGGATGGTAGCTTTTAAGCCTTTGATGGTCATGCTATAATTCATATAACCACAGAGTAAGGGACTAAGGGGGAGGATCTCCCAAAGAAGGGAAAATAGAATATATAGTTATCAAGAGTTAGGGGGGAGACTGGAACAGGAGGATTAACTGGAAGAGGGAGGGGAAGAGAGAGTGAGGGAGAAAATATGGGGGGGAATAACTAACAGTAAAGGGTCATTTAAGGGGTCATATAGAAACCTACTACAGCAGAAGGTTATTAAAATATGTACATATATGAAAGAAATCTGAATGATGGAGACACCAAGTAATGGAGGCAACAAAACCTCAAATAGACATCCTTCACCACCAACTGAAACCTTCAGTGCCACNAATGGGTTATATCTAATCTAGTTGTTGGCGAAGGGGGCTCCATGGAAACCATCAAACAACCCCAGGCTATTGTTAATGCTATTGGTTGCTCTCAACAAACTGATAGTAAGGCCCTACTGCTGAAGACAACATCTATATAACTCATTGGAAACAGAGAAGTCAAGCTGGTGTCTACCTAGAGCCTTTATCCTCGCTAACTGGTGTTCATGGTACTGGAAGTTACTATGCACACTACCAGAGGAGAAAGGCAAACACCAACCTAGCTACAAACCCTTTAATCTACAATGGTGTCCTGACTGAACGATATACTGGTGCAATAATGGCACAAAACTTATTGGAGTAACCAACCACTATGTGACTGGAAATAAGGCCCACTCCATTCAATGGAATCCATACCTGACACTGTTCACTGTTGGCCAAGAAACCTGAGACTAAATAGGTTATGGACCTAAGGATAAACAAAATAGTATTTTATGCTNAAAGAACATAGAAATAAAATGACCCTGAGGATATTTTGCAATACCCATGGATCAGTGTCTTGTTCAGTCATCATCAGAGATATAACTTCCTCCTGCAGTATACAGCAACTAATACAGAGACCCACAACTGGACAATATGCAGAAAGTGAGAGACCTTGGGACACTCAGTCCTAAATGGGATGCTTCCATCAAATC
>LZPO01008241.1:57227-80173 GCA_001675575.1 Neotoma lepida | reverse complement strand
GGCTGCAAATGCTTGAAGGTTTTTCTTACGCCATTTGTTAGTAATATCCCCATCCTGAATCCAGCCTTTGTAGTTGTGATTGTTAGTGATGTTTCAAGGACACAGTGGTGATTTTTTTCTTCTTCTTCATTCTTTCAGCCTGGAAGAAAAAAAGAATTCCCAAGAGGACTTCCNGCTGTTTATTATCACACCAAAACAAGGAACCAGAAAGCATAAGCTGGAAGGCTGAACATTACAAAAAAAAAAAAGTCTGCCTTGAATGGATAGTGAGGTATGACATCCAGAACAAGATTCATGTGGATCTGAATCCAAGTCAAAGTTCTGCCATGGACTNCGTTTTACGTTTTTAGATTGTGCATTTTAGATTCTTGCCTGCAAGTAGGTATGATGGGTAATGTCACCTGTTTTACAAGAGAGTTTTGAGAGCTCAGNTTCCTCAGGTGGATATATTAATGCCCTTACCACAGGGTTGCAGGAGGGACTAAATGAAAGTACCTTATAGTACTTGTCTTGTAGGCTCTTATGTGTCGGCTTCCAATGGGGAACACCTCCCATTTCCCTGTCTCTTTGCCAAGCCCACATAAGCCCAGGTAAATATCCATGTGCACTTCCATGACAGTGAAGCCAGGATTCTTATTGTGTCCCATGGCATGTGAGAGGGGAACCTGTCCCAGCCTGTCACTGCTGCAGTGAACTTTGACTTATGAATAGCATCCTTTGTCTTAGTCTGGAGACCCCTGAGGACAGGGCCAGACCCAAGCCCACTCTTGGCAGCTCCTGGACAGAAAGGAAATTCGGACTCATTTTGGCAGAAAACATTTCTGTTTGGAACCACTGCCATTTTGTCTCATCTTCTGGTTTACCAAAGCTATAGAATGGGATTGTACACACTCCTAGAACTCCCCAAGGACCTGGAAATAACCATTCCTGCTGTCTGGAACTACAAATGGCCTCATTCTGCCTTGGCATCAACAAAAGTTATTTGTCAACATTGTGTTCTCTCTTCTTGCTTCCCTAGCCTGTCTTTCCTCCCCTAGGCTGGTATTTCCCTGCCCCAGGCTGGCTGACTGGCTCCTTAATAGTAACTGCAGTGGGACCCCACATCTTCATGGAGCACAAGTTCAATGATTCCTGAATAAAGTTCTAAAGATGATCAACTCAGTACAACCTAGGNTTAGGAACTTTACCATGCTCTAACTCCTCACAAATCTCTTTGCAATCAATTCCCAAGCTCTAGAGAACATTGATTTACTTTCTGTTTGTNTCAATTTGTACCTTTGTTCATTTTACATAAGTAGAATATCATAGTACATAGCCTTGTGGTTCTGGCATCTTTCACTTACGCTGCTGTGAGTTCATTCCCGTCTCAGGATGCATTGGTATTTTCCTTTCTTTCTCTTGTTAGAAAGTATTCTTCTTTTCTTGTGGTGTCCTTGACCCTTCTGGCTCCTACAATNCTTCATCCCCCTCTTCTGCAGGGTTCCCCAAGCTCCATGTAATGTTTGTCTATGGGTTTCTGCATCTGCCCCATCAGCTGCTGGNTGAAGCCTCTGATNATGACTGGACTAGGCACCTATCTATGAGTATAGTAGAATATCATTTAAAATAATTTCATTGAATTCTTTTCCCCAGTCCTGTTTGGTTCTATCCTAGGTCTCTGGGCTATCCAGCCTCTCTAGTTACTGGCCATCCAGGTAGTATCAGGTGTGGGTTCCCTCTCATGGTGTGGACCTCAAGTTGGACCAGTCATTGGTTGGCCACTCTCACAAGTTCTGTGTCACTGTTACCTTAGCACATCTTGCAGGCAGGACAAATTGTAGGTAAAAGATTGTGGCTGGGTTGATAACCCAGTCTCACCACTAGAAACCTTGCCTGGTTACAGAAGATGGTGGGTTAAGGCTCAGTATTCCCCATTACTAGGAGTCTTTATTAGGGTCACCCTCACAGATTCCAGGGAGTTTCCACTGCACTGGGTTTCCACATCGCCCCCTAGATGCCCCCAAATCCCAGTCCTCTCTCCCAGTACTTTCTCCCTCCACCCCTTGCCTGATCTCTCACCCCCAAGCCCATCCCCACCATCCTCAGTCCACCTGTAAAATCTATTTCCCCTTCCTAGGGAAGTCCATGCATTCCCCCCTCGAATCATCCTTGTTACTTAGCTTCTGTGGGTCTGTAGATTGTAGCATGATTATCCCTTACTTAACAGCTAATATCTACTTATAAGTGAGTACATACCATCTTTGTCTTTCTGGGTCTGGGTTACTTCACATGGGGTGATCTTTTCTAGTTCCATCCCTTTGCCTGCAAATTTCATGGTGTCATTTTGTTTAACAGCTGAGTAATCCTCCATTGTGTAAATGTACCACATTTTCTTTATTCATTATTCATTTGAGGTACATCTAGGTTGTTTCCAGAATCTGGCTATTATGAGCAAAACTTCTATAAACATAGTTAAGCAAGTGTCCTCGTGGTAGGATGGGGCATCTTTTGGGTATATGCTCAAGAGTGATATAGCTGCATCTTGAAGTAGATTGATTCCTGATTTTCTGAGGAACTGCCATATTGATTTCTATAGTGGCTGTACAGGTTTGTACTCCCACCAGCAATGAAGGAGTGTTTCCCTTGTTCCACATCCTACAGTATGAGCTGTCACTTGTATTTTTGATCTTAGATATCTGACAGTGTATATAGGATGGAATCTTAAAGTAGAGCATGGCCCACAGAATCAACTAAGCTGGGCTCAGAGTGCCTCACAGAGGCTGAACTGACAATCATAGAGCCTGCAAGGGTCTGACCTAGACTGTCTGCATATATGTTATGGTTGTGTAGTTTGGTGTTCTTGTGGAACTCCTAACAGTGGCACTGGAGGGTGTCTCTGACTCTTTTGCCTGCTCTTGGAACCTCTTTCCTCTTACTGGGTTGCCTTGTCCAGTCCTTGGGTTGTCCCTTGTCCAGGGAAACAGGAAAGGAGTGGGTCTAGGGGAGAGAAGAAGTGGGGCAGACTGGGGGAGTGAAGGGAGGGGAAACTGTGGTGGGGTTGTAATACTACTGTAGTGTGTACCATACTTCATGTATGCATTCATTAGCTGTAAGGAGCTTACATCATTTCCATTGGAGTTAATTAATGCTTCTGTGCATTATACTTAAGTCTTTGCACATGCTTTTGTTTTTCAGATAGGGTTTTAAGATGGGCCCTTTGCTAAAATCTGTGTGTAGCTGTTTGAAAAGTTGCTAAATCCCTTTGCAAAATGCATGGGTCAATTTGCATTTCTGTGAGTGATGATGAGGGTGCAGTTTCTGCACATACTCCATCATACTTTTTTTTTTTAATTATAGCTGTTTGAGCTGCTGGTGGTGATATAACGCCATGTGGTTTTGGTTTCCCCAACGCCTGATGATATTAAGGAGTTTTAAATGTACTTGTTACCTATCCATATACCACTTTGCTAATTTTTAATTGGACTGTCTTATTATTATTGGGAATTGAGTTCTTTTATATTCTAGATGTAATTGTATTACCCAACAAATGATTANTAAGAATTTTGACCTGTCCTAAAGCTTTCCTTTCTTTATTTTTTTTCAGCATAATATTTATATTGTTTATTTGGGAATTTCATAAAATGAACCCCATCGCTTTTGCTTTTCATTCTGCCCTCCCACCCTTGTGCCTTCCCCCAAAAAAGAANAAAAAGAAATACACCAAGTCCAATTTGTGTTGCCCATATACTCATTGGAGCATGGTCTAAAGTGGCCAGCCCCTTAAAAATAACTAAGTCTGTGTCATCNTGTCCTGTGTGTCCCCCCACCCACAGAAGCCATCAACTGTGAGGAGCTGTACTTCAGCATCTTCTTACAAATTTTAAGGACTCTCTCCAATGGCTTCCTGTCTGGACTGTTTCTTTTGCGGGGGAGGGGGGNAGAGGTTGTTACAGAAGCCTTCAATGTGTCTCATTCTCAATTGTGAGTCTGCAGCCATTGATATCACTGCAAAAGAAGCTTCCTTGCCCATGATAGCCAGCAGCATCACAATCATGCACTTCCACATGGTTTCTGTCTACGGCATGGACCAGGGACATCCACAGGGCCTCCAGTGCCAGCCAGCACAGGAACAAGGACTTCAACAGGGTCCCCAGTGGCAGCAAGGGCCACTGACCTCAATATAGCATCCAGTGACAGCACAGACCATGGACATCAACACAGCCTCTGGTAGCAGCATGAATCACTGACATCAACATGACCTCCTGCAGTAGCATGTTCTACAGACTCCAACATGCCCCTTGGAGGAAGCATGGATCATGGACATCTACAAAACCTCAGCTGGTAGCACAGACCACCACCATCAACACAGCCTATGGCAGCTGCTTGGACCATGAATACCAGCATGGCTTCTGGAGGCAGCACTGACCATGGAGGTCTTTTGAGGAGGCTTAATCCAGAAAATGAACCTTTCTTCATCTCAGATATTTTGTTGTTGCTCAGAGCCAGAGTGATCATGCAACTGGGCAGTACTTTCAGGAGCAGAGCCTGAGTGAGCTCTAGGCTGCTGCACACCACCCTGCTAAGCCCTGTTCAGCAACAACATGGTCCTGTCTCCATCGCCACTTCATATACATATATATATATATATAATATACGTATACACACATGTATATGTATGTATATATATACATACATACATACATATACATATATCTGCCCAAACAGCTTTACATGTAAATACTTATTTCAATGAGTCATTGGTCTGACTTAAGTTTGTTTCTGAAGCACCATAAATACTGGACTATCACTGAGACTCATCTCACGTATCCTGTTGTTGCCCAGAGCCAGGGAGATCTTGCATCTGAGCAGTGAGTCCAGGGGCAGGAATCCCAAAAGCTCGAGGCCAATGCACACCTCCTGCCCTGGGGACTGGCTCACCAGGCAGGGCACAACCCAGCACTCTCCTCTCTTCAGCAGGGAAAGCTGTGCAAGCTCCAGCAGNGGAGGCTCCATTCCTGTCTTGCTGTGGTCTTAAGCTCTCCAACCTCCTGCCTCAGTCTTTTGGTACTGGGATTACCCTCCACTTCTTTCTTCTTCCTAAGGAGGTCTTTTAATGCACCCTAAAGTCAGAAATTGTTCAATTTACCCTTTCTTTCCCTTCATGGCTTGTGCTCTCAGCGTCATAGCTAAGAACTTTCTGTGCAGCCAAAGGTTTTAAAGATATGCTCTCGTGTTCACTCTGAATGTTTCACACTTTAGCTTGTGACGATATCAACGATCCATTCAGTGTTTTTATTTGTGGTGTTTGTACAAACNTTTGTTGAAAAGACTCTTTTTCTCACTGGGCTGTTTGGCACCTTTGTTAAAAATCAATTGACCTTCAACACAAAGTTTATTTCTATCCTCAATTCTGTTCCATTACTCTATATTGCTGTCTTACTGACAGTATCTCTCTGCCTGCATACTGTAACTGGTAATAAGTAATTTTTCACAGTTATTTTGATTATCTTAGGTGACTTGCATTTCCATTTNTATCTTANCATTTTGTTAATTTTCATAACGAAGCCTCAAATCTTGTCTGTGAACATGAAGTTTCCTCTCTACTCATGGAAACACCCTAATTTCTTTCAGAAATACTGTGTCATTTTTATTGTACAAATCCTATTTTGTTACATTTGTGGTCATATATCTGAGTCTGTTTCACTTCTGTCAGTGGATTAGATGCTTGTTGCTAGGTTGAACAAATAAAGTTAAGTTCTATGTGTTGATCTTGGATCTTGTGAACCTAAGAAGGTTGTCTCAGCAGTTTGACATTGGCCAAGTATGTCAGTGNTCCCTAAGAATGGATATAAAGAGGATCATGTCACCCCTGAATACAGATGGGCTTGTTTCTTCCTTTGTGGTCTTTATGGCTGACTTTAATTTCTTACATACAAAAATTCAATCTTTTACCATCAACTACAATGTTAGCTGAAGAGTTTTCTTGGATACCCTTTAAGTTGGCTAGTTTTTTTTTGTCATATTGACATAAGCTAGGGTCACCTGAGAAGAGGAAACCTCAATTGAGAAAATGCTTCCATCTGATTGACCTGTCTGTTTGACATTTCCTTGATTAATAACTGATGTGGGAGGGCCTAGCCACTGTGGGTGGTGCCNCCAAAAGGTCCTGTGTTGTATAAAAAAGCAGGCTGAGTCAATCATGGAAATCAAATGAGTAAGAGACACTCCTTTGTGCTCTTTGCTTCCCTCCAGGTTCCTGCCTTGAGTTCCTGCCTGAATTTCCCTCAAGGACGCCCTGTGATGTGTCAGCCAAATAAACTCTTGCTCCCAAGATGATTTTGGTTGGTGTTTTATCACAGCCATAGAAATAAAACTAGAACACCCTTCAACAAGTTGAGGAAGTTGAAAGTTCTCTTTTATTACAGAATGGAGAGATTTTAATCATGAATTAGCATTGGGTTTTGTCAAATATTTTTTCTACTTCAGTTGAGATAGTCATGTGGGTTTCATCCTCTATTGTGTTACAATGGTGGATTATATTAATTGATTTTTATATATTAGTCCCACCTTTCATTTCTGGGACAAATTTCAGTTGGTCTTTGATAATAGTCTGTTTTTATTGTTTATAAATTTGATTTCATAATATTTTATGTGTGTTGGGGCTAGAGAGATGGTTTAAAAAGTAAGCGCACTTACTGCACAAGCACAATGACCTGAGATTGAATCNCAAGAACCNATACAAAAAGCTGGGCATGGCTGTGCAGATGCTTATAAACCCAGCTCTGTGTGGACAGGCTTGCTGGTCACCAGCTTGGCTCCTGGTTTAAGGAGAGAACCCATCTCAAAGGAGTAAGTTGGAGGCTGATAGAGCAGGACACCTAATGTTCTTCTGGGGTCCTTGTGTGCACATATGGGTACAAGTACATACACATACATGTGCACAAACACTGAGCATACACACACAGAAATACATCCCCACACACAAATGCATCACACACACACAAACATGCACACACACACACACATATATACCACACACAAATACACCACACACAGCACACATGCACACACATACACATACACCAAAAATAAATTCAACACATACACACACACCACACACACTACACTCAAATACACCATACACATACACACCACACACACACACACAAATACACTACACACACATACACATGAACCCACACAAAAATACACCACACACACCACATCCATGTACTACACCACAACACNCAGATAAATAAATATACTATACACACACACAAAAACACACNTACATGTGCACACACATACAAACACACAGACAAAATTGCATCTTTGTGTTTGAGAAAGACTACTTTGCAGTTTTTAAAATGTCATCTTCATCTAGCTTTTGCCTTATAGAATGGGTTAGGGTTATTCCTTCTATTTTGGGAGAGTCTGAGGAGGATGGATGTTATTCTTCTTTAAGTATTTAGTAGGATTCACCAGTGAAGCCATCTGGTCATCATCTTATTTTTGTCAAGTCATTTTCAATTACTGATTAACCTGCTTAAACTCAAAGGTATAGAGAATCTGACTCTTCCAAATATTTCTGTTTATTTGGGGCATAGAAGGGCATACATTTGTACCACATTCACTACACTTTGANCCTCTAAATATGAGGTTTCAAGNTATAATTTTCATTTCTAATAATAGCCAGGCCCTTGCTCTAACATATAGGTAGGTCATACAAAANATATTTCAGGGTAGAAAAAGTCTATAAATTAGGGATTATGTTTTCCACTGGGGTCTTTGGTAACTGAATTTAAAAAGAAGTTAGTTCAACTTCATCTGTGATGTTGCATAGCTTGATCTGACTTCTGTTCAATTAAGATTCACCACTTTGCATGCCAAACCTAACCCATAACTATAAGCCTACAGGAAAAGTTATGACTGAAAGGAAAGACGTTGCGTGTTAACTACCTTCTTTCCATTGTTTGGAAATCTCTAGTTGTGAGCTAGGGTGTTTCTGATGCTTGTTTGTCAGATTTCAGCTTTTGTCAGCAGAGGTAAGGACTTTTGAAGGGTGGACACAAAATCCAAACAGAAAATAACATAATCTACTGATGTGTAGTCAGATGATGGGTTTTTCTGTCCTGTCTTAAAGTCACAATTTATATAACCTTGGGGAAGTCAACATCTTTGAATCTCCTTCTCATCATAAAATGAAGCTAATACCCACTCATATAGTTTTAAGAGCTACTAGCATATGTTTTTAAAAATGCAGCATATTAGACAAAGGAAATAGATAACCACCATTCTCAAATAGAAAGCCTTTCCAACCTTGAATACTAATAACACAGTGGCAAATGTGTGGATGGCCTGCATGAAGAGTGAATGTATTTTTTTTTTAGGAAGAAAAAAATCCATTCAAGGGTGTAATAGATTTCCACTGATGGGACTTGAGGGCTGACAGAACAAATGTAGGCAGTATATCTCCATGTTGGGAAATGAATTTTCTCTCTACTTCTTACCCACATCACTGATTCTCCCCAGGCATCTCACAAGGATCTATGTTGTTAGGAAGGTTTAGATATGGTGGGTTTAGTCCTTACCAGAGAGAGCAGCTGAAGACACAGCTCCTTGGGTGGTCAGATGTGTAACTTTACCCCAGTGAACTGAAACGCTTAAGAACATTGAAATGGCAGAAGTTGGGTCAGTAATATTCAGGGAAAAAATTAATAATTGTTAATGTAACAAGTATTACACACTCAAATTTAGTCTTTAAAAGTGGTAGCATAAGTGATTTAGGAGGAAATTCAGTGAAAATATGAACTCTATGACCAAATATTTGTCACACACACACACACACAGAGCGTTTTGTATGTCAACTAAGTGAACACAGATGTGTACTTGCTCTGTAAATATTGGACTTTCAACCTCCAGTATAGTGCAATAAAGAAAGTATGTGTGTCTTTTGGGCTAAAGGAAAGGTCTCTATCAAAATAATTTAAAATTATTTGGGTAATGCAGATTTTTAAAAATTGTTTGGAGAAAGGAAAAACAGGAAGGAGACATTTCATCTGCTCATTAGTGTCATGGAGTGCATGGAGTCTGTGTACCGCTTTCATTATACTCACTGCTGGAACGGTCAAATTGCCACATTTACTCTCTCCCCCTCTGTGTGTGTGTGTGTGTGTGTGTGTGTGTGTCTAGAAATTGAACACATGGCCATGCACATCCTAGGCTAGTACTCTACCAGTGATAATCCTCCAGTCCTATACTTAAAATTCGATGCCACTCAATCAAGCTACAAAGATCAAAGATGGATTAAGTTGGGTGAGATCAAGTCTATGGCCCAACTTTGAATGCCTACATCCAAAGAATGATTTCCACTGAAATATTCAATAAGTGACTTCCATAAAATTNGAAAGCTTAGGTGACTAATCCAAATATCTGTTGGTCATTCGTGGATAGGGATAGAAGTGTGTGTCAGACTGTATTTTGCAGATGGGCACAATATTTCTTACTCCATTCGCACCCATGATTAATATACTTTCATCCTCTTTGGATCTGGGAGATANGCTTGCTAATTTGCNCATCGAACCATCTACCTATCCAGCTGTCATTTATCTAAGAATGTGTATATTCAGTTTTCATTTGGATTTTTTTGAAAAAATAGATATCATTATAAAAAGCTGGGATCTTGGATAAATGCATAGCAATTTAAATTTCACAATTTCCTGTATCTTAAATATTATTACTATGTTACATATGGTCACTGAAAGAGAACACAATTGATTCTTACTGTTATTTAGACACTAAATCTTAACTTTGAAACCTCTAAATACTTCACATTTCTGTTATTTCTGCCACATAGGAATATGTATCTACTACATACTACACACATTAAAAATAATGCCTGTGGACTTGGTATGACCAGATTTAAAGTCTGGCCCTGGCCCTTAAATATTTGATCNAGTGCAAATCATTTAATCTTTTATGCCTTAGTTTTCTTATCTATAAATCACAAATAATAGTAGCACATGAACTAAATAATTGTTATGTAAATTATATTAGATTAATATTTGTAAAATGCTTAGAATCAGTGCATGGCAAATAGTTAAACATTACATTAATAATTATTGTTAGACAGTATATTAAAAATAATACATTCTAACTTCTCCCATGTATTTTCCCTTCAATTTTTGTATGTGTTTATATGTGTGTGGTTACATGTGTGTGCATTCATGTGGGCTTGCAGCAGCTAGAGAAGGACATTGGATGTCCAGGTCTGTCACTCTCCACCTTACTCTTTTGAGGCAGTCTCTCACAGAACCTGGAGCTAGACTAATGATGAGCAAGCCCCAGCGACCCTCCTTTCTGGCCTCTACTACCCCCTGTAGCACTGAGGTTACAGATGTGTACACAACTGGGCTCAGCTGTTTTATATAGGTTCTGGGGTTTTGAACCCAGGGCCTCATACTTGCACAACAAGCATTTTTACCTGCCAAACCATCTCCCAAGTCCCTTTTTCCTTCCATTAAACCTAAGTGTTGTGAATCATCTAATGGAAAGGTTGCAAAGTACCATCTCTGTTACTCTCCTCTCTTCCCTGAAAGTGTTTGATGTGCAGAACACCAATAACTGGTTCATTCTGAGATGATGAAACTTTGACAGAGTGAGGAGATATGTAGGTGGATGCAAGACACCTATGAGTCCTTAAGTTTCCTGACTATTCATATCTATAACATTCTTGCCCCTCAAATATCTCCTTTCTTGCCTCACAAGTTCATAACTGATGAAAAATTATGCTATTTTTTTGGCAGAGCAGTTTAAAATGCAGCACCACTGAAGAGAAATGACACAAATTCACCAAAGTCCTTAGAGAGAATCATTTTCAGGATTACTTTCTGTTTTTTTATGATTGGGTCACTATCAATAAGTTAATGCAGCTGGGCATGGAGACATATGTCTTTAATCTCAGCACTTTGGAGGCAGAGACAGGCACATCTCTGTGAATTTAAAGCCAGNATGGTCTCCATGATGAGTTCCAGGACAGCCAGAGCTGCATGGAGAGACCCTATCTCAAAATAACAAAAATATAAAAAAAAGTTAATGCAATTGTGAAGAATGTGGAGACAATGTTAATCAGTGTCTGGCTGCCATATGGACTATATCCGTTAAAAATATCTATTTATAAATGTAGTTTAACACTCAGTTCTNTTTTGTAATCATGAGAGAATTTCATCTCTCTTGTGCAGTGCTGGTCATCTGGTTTGTGCTTTCAATTAGACATCCACTCAGCTGATGTCCTTCCAGGAGCTGTCTCTACTCTGTCAAGGCCAACAGTAAGTTGGGGGCCGTCTAAGGGCAGCAGAAGGCTCAGAGAGTAGAGACTCTATAGTACATGTAAGTCAGAAAGAGGGGCGCACCAAACCCCTCATGCATATGCAACACCAAATGGAGAGGAAAGATTTTCACAACAGGGAAATGGAAAGCAGCTAATATAGTCACAGAAAGTTCAGGTGGGAGTCCCTCAGTCTGTTCAGGCTACTGTAGCAAAATGCCATACACTGGGAGCCGTGTAGGATCAGAAACCTACAAGTTAACAANGCCAGAGGCTGGAAACTGGGAACTGAGGCACCTGCAGATTCAGTCTGATGAGGGCTGAGGTCCTAGTGTTATCAATCAGCTGCCTGAGATACTCTTGTTCCACCTAGTTAGAAGCTGTAGATTGGCAAGAAGCTAGTCAAGCGCCGTGCTCAGCAGCTTCTGGATTTCTCCACGTCTGACAGTAGTATGCAGAGGCGGTAGACAGGTGGGAGCAGCAGCAGGCTGTGCCCTCTAGTATTCAGTTTTCATGCACACCTTGAGTGCTGAGACCCTTAGCTCTATAATTATTTCAGTTCTTCTGTCAGCCTGGGGACTCGGGTTTCCTTAGCTCTCAGCCTGAGGGCTCCGGTTTCCTTAGCTGTAGGCAGTGCTGGCCTTATAGCTTCCGGNCAGGCNTAGGTAATAGAATTCCCTCACCTTTAACAATGGCCCATATTATAGATNCGGGACTGTGGTGTCTGAGGTTCTTGGCTCTGAGGCTTGGCCACCTTCTGAACCACTTCCAGTGATCAGGCCTGCAGCTTCCCTCATCTGATTGATTATACAGCCATTTAGCTTCTTTCGACTCCAGACTTCTGTCCTCTACTTCTGCCACCGCCTTGTTCTGTCTGTCTGTCCTGGCTCCTGTCTTGAAAGGTTCATCATCAGCTCTTCTTCAGCTGTCACACAAGCCTAGCCACTTCCATAGCTTAGCAAGCAAAGCCTTTACTTGCCGCAACACCAGGAGAGGCAGCGTAGCAGTCTCCCAGCCGATTCGCTAAGAAGCCTGAGTGGTCTGCTTATATAGATGATNTTTGTACCAATCAGCGCACTTCACATGCAAATGAAGGTTTACAGCACCAATCACAGCCTTGCTTCTTTACCACCAGTCACAGCCGTCTCTCTGCTATGNCACCAGGAGAAATGTACCCCATCTGACCTACATGGAAATGGTTGCAGAGTCATGCAGAGTTCAAGGTTCGTAATAGCAGCCAAAGGTCTGGCACAAATTATTAAAAATGGTCTTGACTGAGGCTGGGCCTTCAGAAGCTGGGGCAATCAGTTGTGGTCATTGTGTAGTTTTCTCGAGATAGCCACAGAGTAGTCAAAATGGCAGGTGCTGGTATAAGTGTAGTCCACGTGACTGTTTGACTGACAGTACTCAAGGCAGCAGAGGAGAGTCCTACAGTTGCTAATCACAGAGTCAAATTTGCCCTCCTTCAACATGTTTGCTCATTTGCAGGAAAATAAACATGAGAAGGAGCACTTATAATGAGAGCTGAACTTATTATTAACACTAATGGTTTTGGCATATCTTTAGCAATGCTTAGCATCTTCTTAGCCCCAGGNAGAGGTGGTCCCTTGTAGACTCACTGCTTCAGCAGCAGCCATCTTTTTTTTTCCTCCGGTAACTACACATGCAGATAGTGAGGGAGTTCCCTAGAGTCTCTTTTCTAGGACATTAATCCCATTCATGAAGGCACTGCCCTCGTGACTGTAACATTGGCTACTGGATTTCAGCCTATGAATTTTAAAGGATACACAAAGATTCAGTAGGGGGTGGGAGATTGAACCTGGACCCCAGCATAAGGAAATAANTCAAAATGAAAATACCTTTTTGAAAGAAATGAGAAGGGAAAAGGAAGATACCTAGGGACTCATGGGAAGGAGAGCACAGGTAAAGGCAAGGAGAGTGAAGCCGAACAAAAATTAGCAGTTACACATCACAGAGTCAGATGTCATCCTTTACAAGGTGGCCATTAAGGACAGGCAGGCAAGCAGGAGTGGAGCTCAGCAGTNGAGCACTTGCTTAGCATCCTCAAGGCCCCAGGTTCAATCTCTAGCACTGTGAAAATAATTTTTGAAATGAAATAGAAAAGCCTGTCTCATTTTGATTTGCCATATCTCAGTTTTAAACATTTTAATTCAGCAAAACCCAAATGCTGAGTTCCTGCTTTTAAAACAGTGGAGGTAGCTAGCGAGGATGNAATCCATATGTTTCCGATTCATTTACACAAACTCATTGAAATTCAGCACAGTGTAGGGCGATTGAATGTCACTTAGGCAACACACAGCACAGGGATCGTTTTAAGCCATTTTTGAGCTCCAGGAAGTCTCCAAGAATAAACAACANGAAGCCCCAAAGGCCTCCCAGAGCAGCCTGAAAGGGAGAGCCAAGAATATCTGAAGGAGAGTCTCCATTTCCAGATTCAACAGTCTGCTGTGAAGGATCCAGGGATGTTTTACGATGCCCAGGAGGCAGGGAAACAGCAGTCAGGGCACNACAGAGAGGCTNACCAGCAAACCGGATGAAAGGACCACACCAGATTCAAATGGAGGAGACAGTGAGGCTCTGTGTGGGAGTAAGTGGAGATGGACAGAAGAGGAAAAGGGGCCACAGAGAAAAAGAGCCTAGAAGAAGATCAAAGGGCCAGAAACAAACCCCATCATCAAAGAACAAGGTTTTAAGGCTGCAGTGTTAATGGAATCCCATGAATCCCTATGTCAGTGTCCTGTTGTATTTTTATGTCTTGACTCAGTAGTCCAGTGAGGCACTCTCCATAACTCCAGGGTTGAAGATGACTGAGAATGCCTCCGCCATCGAGCAGCTTCCAGGGCATTGGGGGAGAAAGGCCGAAAGCAAACAGAGGACCAAGGGCGAGGTGAGATTCTGGTTTGAACTATGGTAAAGGCGATGGTGCTGTTACTGGGATCTGTTGGGCTTGAGGAGGCTCAGACACATCCATGGGGCAACAGGAAGGAATCCAATCCAACAGGATTGGATCTCTTTAGTCTGACATCATCAACAGTACCGAAATCTGAGAGGAGTTGAAACTTGTGACTACTAATAGGTAATCTGAAGTGAATGTGTCCATGTGCCAGGGACTATCTTGAGAGTTTGGTAAAAATCCTTCTATTTATTCTTACAGTATCCTGTGAATCAGGAACAATTATTGTCCAGAACATTTATAAGAAAACAANGCGNTAAAAGATTCTTCTGTGTGAAAATGAACATGCCCAGAGCAGAGACTACAGACAAATAACGTGCAAGGTCCCCAGCAAACAATGAAAGCACGGTACCCAATCTATGGAGCTTTGAAGCGGCCTGCAGTGTTCCACACCATCAAACATCATCAAAGATAAGCACATGTTGTTTAAAAAGCTTCTAAACTAAAATACAAAGACTGCAAGCAGATGGACAAAACAACAATCANAAACTTCAAACCCAAGGCTAACACAGTAACAGATGTGAAGAATGACTTTGTCTTCATCTGGGGTTCAGTAAAGGTAACTTCAGGAAGCGTCAGTGCATCTTGTCTGAGCACAGTGCAGTGGCTGGCAGCACTGTCCTATTTAAGTCCACAAGGTGAAACTTGTTCATCGTGGGCATAGCTTCTCAATGCAGATTGCTTGATCTCCTATTAATTCCTCTGAGGTATCCAAGACATCCCAGATTAGTGTGATCATTATTACTTGTTTTAGTTTGCATGGGGTCAAATGCTATGTATTCTAAAAGTCTTATACTAAAAATGCCAAAGTCAGACTGGTCTCTGTCTCTCTGTCTCTGTCTGTCTGTCTCTGTCTCTCTCTGTCTCTCTCTATCTCTGTCTCTCTCTTTCTCTCTCCACACTAATGATCAAACTGAGGCTCTTGGGGGTTTTGCACATGCTACTGTATCACAGAGCAAACACCCCAGATAAAAATCTTAAACACCAACTTTATTTTTATCACTATAAAGCATCTTTATTATTTTAGCAGGGCTTTTGTCTGACAGTTTGATAGTCACATTGTTTTTATTTTGTCTTTGCACAGCATGACTTTTCCTACCTTCATAATCTAAACTTACTCTACTCTCGTCTGTTAAAAGTACATAGTTGTATTTGTATTATTTACTTACTTATTTATTTATTTTGGTTTTTCAAGACAGGGTTTCTCTGTGTGGCCGTGACTGTCCTGGAACTTGCTCTGTAGACCAGGCTGGCCTCGAACTCAGAACTCTGCCTGTCTTTGTCTCCTCCTAGTTCTGGGATTAAAGATGTGCACCACCACAGCCAGCTTTGCATTTGTATTTTTACCCAGTCAGATATTTACATTTTAAATATATAAATATTTGTAAAACTAAAAATATTTATATTTATATTGCCAGCTTTTGCCCTTAGTTGATTTATATTCAATTTAATTGGAGATATATTTACAGTAAAATATGTTAGATTTAAAATGGCATTCCTTAGTTTAAGTTGTTTTTTCCATCTTTCCAGTTGTGACATCATTACAACAGACAACAAACTGCAGTGCGATGAAGTAGGCTAGCATCCNANGTCAGTCGTGTCCAGGTTAGGTTGTCTATGAAACCTTCAAATCTGACTCACAGTTANATTAACCCAAGTTCAAACATGCGCTTTCTGTACTATCCTAGGTGCTGTGCTCACTTCACTGAGGTTCTTTTTAAACTGAAATGAAGTTAATGTGTTATTATGATCTTTTATGCCTTATGAAGATGCTCTGAAAANNACCAGGCCACTGGCCCTACNCCAGGCTCCCCTATCCTGTCTTTTTCTAAGATGGACGTGTTGACCAGATTGAAAAACACTCTGGATTCTTAGCATCGAATATACTTAGAAACTTAAATTGGCTTGCAAGTAGCTAGCCTTATTTATGTTATTGGTTTAAATTTAGAATTCTAATTCTGATGTTAGAACCAACATAAGTGTGTGTGTTTCCTTGGTCTGTTGAAGCCAGATACCTTTCATGTCCTTTCCTTACTCTGCTCCCTTCTGTAGGGTGNCTGGAACCTGGAATTTGTGTGTCTCAGGGCTTCCNATCAGCTGCTTTCTGACTAGGATTCTCACAGATCTTCCTCACAACAGCAAGAAGCTTACTCCTTTGCTCATTTTCCCGAGTGCCTGTTTGCTCCATTGCTGNTTTCCCTGAATAGATTTGCTGTATGTCTAACTTTCATTCAGTGACTTCTGCAAACCTCCCCAATCCCTCCATTTCACCAGTGACAACTCCCTCATGGTTGGGCTGCCTCTGTGTCTCCCTCATGATTTACCAGCCATTGACCATCATTGTAACCAACTACCTAGGCTAAATCTAAATGTCTTCTTTTGTAAATGCTTACTGTGGCTTAAATGTTCTTGCCTGGTGTGGTGTGGTGTGGTGTGGTGTGTGTGTGTGTGTGTGTGTGTGTGTGTGTGTGTGTGTGTGTGTGTGTGTGTGAAGGAGTGAATTAAAGACTAAAACGACATGTTTCCAGTTTTGTGACTGTAATCCTCTAAACTGCTTGGGATGGTTAACTATTAAACTAGAGCCAACTAGATACTCCAGGATAAGAAGCCATTGAAGTCACTGAGTAACTAAATGTACTCAGGGGTGTGACACTATGAATTATAGGAACAGTTTGTGGGTGTCCAGAGATAGTTGTTGGTTGAGCAATGTAATAGTTCTGAAACAATAAACATCATAAAGTAAAAACCAAGTCCTTTCCTGCTTGGGGTACTTACTCATTTGCTGAAATAGAGTTCTGTCCCATCTTACTGTGCTTCTATTGCTAAATAATCCCAGAGAAGTCCCTTCTATATATACTTGTTCTTTAATATCTGTCATCCAAATGGGAGCTGGATCCCTGAGGAAAAGCGGCTGNGACTGCTGATAAAATATCATCTAAGAGCTAAAATAAAATGTGGGGGTGGCAAGTTCTGGGCCTAAATTATTCTCGGGGTGTCTGAAGCTTCGTTTTGATATAAAATTGATTCCCATTAGAAATCTTGAGATTCCTGAAGAAAATGGAGCAAGAGGAATGACTCCAGAGTGCTCCAGTTTTTCTTAGAGATGGCTCGGCTCCTTGGCACTTGCCTCCCCAGCTGAAGCCACGCTCTTGTTTTATTTGTCTCAATGCCTGTTTCAGATTTTCACTTCCTTGTTTTGAATGTTGTATCCTTTAATTACTTGGTTATACATGTGCCAAGAAGAATATTTTTCAGTCTAACTCTGTGTGCCTGAAAAACATGAAGCAATTTCTCCAAATAATATCCCACTTGACACATTATTGGCATGTGCTGCTTTCCTTCAATTTAGGCCAATGTAGAAAAGCTTTTCACCGATGTAGACAGATCTTCGTACCAGATTTGATCCCATATGCATGTTCTACTGTGCTTCAGGTGGTTAAAAGTCAAATGCTGATGAAGCTGTCTCCAGGTTTGAATCNCCCAGCAAGTTACTTGTATTCGAAAGGGATAGACTAGGACTGTTCAAAATATTTCAATGTCAACAAATATTTACTACACNTCTACTATGTGCCAGGCACTCTTCTAAGCAGTACATGGTTTTAGCAACTAAACTCACAGTCATGTGGGGATTAAAATGAAACAAGTTATTAAAGCACTTAGTGTTGCTTCTGGCATGTAGTAATGCTTCATAAGTGGAATTTAATCTTCATCATCTGGCATCCTGTATTGAAATCCCATGTATTAAGTGTGGGCAAGATAGGTCATTTGCCCCAGGATTCTGACCTTGCCTTTGTTTACTTCCCAGATTATCAGCTTGAACCTAACTTCTGACCCATCTACATTGCNTGCCTGCTCTCGCTGTTACCTATNTGTTGATAACATGGGATCTTGGCTCCAGCCATGCTCTGATGGTGTGTCCACTCAACAATTGCCAAAATTCTAATTCCTGACGTGATGGTTATTAGGAAGTGAGACCATTGGTAGGTGACTAGACAACCAGAACTGAGGCCTGGTTACCTCCTGAAGAGACCCCATAGGACCAGCTCCCTTCTGCTACTGTAATTACTGTGAAATTACAGTAAGAAGACAGCTCCTGTGCCCTCATCAGACACTCAGTTGGCCAGCGTCTTGACCACAGACTTGATAATCTCAAATTTCTGTTATTTATAAGCCACCCAGTAGCCTAAATTGACTAAACCAATTCTAGTTTCTGCTTTTCATTCCTTACATTAATAATGGCAACTGCTCATATTCAGCCTGGCTTTCACTTTAGCTCAGAACTATGCTAAATGCTTTGCTAGTATTCATTCAATCTGATGGCTCTCCCTTTTCACTCTTTATAACTAAGGCTTAGTATTGTCAGCATCTCACTGGGACCTAGAAAGTGGCAGGGCTGGGATTCGCCTCTAGGTGACTTGAGGCCAAATCTGGGATCTTAAGTACTAGGTCTTATCACCAGAGCCGCGGAGTCACCATGCCACTCACCTGTCCTAACCCCAGGCCGTGCAGACACTGTTCTGGACCCATGCCCTTATAGATTTTTCAGGTCCTAGCCTTTCTAGATCCAGTGTAAAGAGCTGGAGAGTTATGTAAGTAGGGAGGAACCAGCAGATTATAAAAAATAAGAGTTCCCTATGTGGTCCTCCTGGTTCTTCTCTTTGAACACAGAGAAGAGGAACTTGAAGAAAAATAAAACAGTGCTGCGCATGGTGCTATACTCCTTAAGTTCAGCATTAAAGAGGCTGAGGCAGAAGAATTGCAAGTTGAAGTCCAGCCTGGGCTACAAAATGAGACCTTAACCCACAATTAATTACTCAAAATAAAAAAAATGAATAGATAGATAAAAAGAGGCCTTGCTTTTATGANAAAATAGATAGAAAGAAGCAACACCCTGGAGGTTTACTGTGATGATAAACAGTTTTAAGGTGGATGTTTTTTGATTAAAAAATAAAAGGGATCCAGGAAGATGGCTTAGTAGATTGAGAAACTTGTGTATAGACTCAACAACCTGAGTTTGGTCCCCAAATACCATAAAGTGGCAGGAGATAACTGATTCCTGAGGGTTGTCTTCTTATCTCCACAAGCCTGCCATGGCATGCACATACATGAGTGCGTGCACACACACATCCACACACATATACACAGACACACACACATATATATACACACACAGACACATACACACACACACATGCCTATACACACACATACACACACATATTCACAGACACACACACACACACGCATATACATAACACACACAGACACAAACACAGACACACATATACATACGCAGATACAGACACAGACACAGACACAGACACACACACACACACACACTCATACACACACACACATAATAATAATAATAAAGTTGAAAGGCCATAAGCAGAATCATGTAGTAAGGGAGATTTCTCTGGGAAAGGACCACAGGCAGCGACTGCAATGTAGCCTTCCTTCCCATCACTGTAGGCAATAGGCTGCTTCTAAGCTTATTATACATCCTCTTCTCTCTGAAGATGTCCAGGCTCTGCTGCAGCTCTCTGGGCGTCTCCTTTTTCTCTCCCTGCTCCCTGGACCACCGCATGCTCTGAGCTGTAAGCAAGCCAATCCTGGCCAGCATCCTCCATATGAAAAAGTGTTTCTATCCCAGAGGACATATGGCTTCAAGACAAAGATGGGCTTAATTTGCATTTTTGTTGACAAAACCAATTTTAAGTGTCCATGACAAATGCTTGGTGCTTCCATTGTGGCTTAAGGCTGGGCAGTGTCCCCCTAAGTATTTCTTTATGCTNTAAGTTCCAGCCCCCAGATGGAACAGAAAAGCCTATAGGAACAAACTAATTCCTTTTACTCTCCCTTNCTACATCCCTCTTTCTTCCTTTATTTCTTCCTTCCCTTCTTCCCTCCACCTCTCCCTCTTTCCTTCCTATCTTTCCTCTTTATCCCCTTCCNTTTTTTTTCTTTCCTCCCTTTTCCCAGAAATGGNTAGGTGTTATGAAGGATGAGTGCCAGCAAATGTCAGAACACTTGATGGCCAACCCTCTCAGGGGACACTTGTCTCTCCTCTATTTTGGGCCATTCATCCCCAGTACCTTATCTTCTAAAGCATATATTAGTTGGCCCTGTGAAGGAAGCTTATAGATGAAACAAAATGGAGGACATCCTGCCCATCAGAATCCTTTGCAAAGAAGAGTTGGCAGGGTTCAGAAAACCTTTCTCTTTTTTTTAAGATTACAATATAATTACATCATTTCCNTCTTTCCTTTCCTCCCTCCAAACCCTCTCATATACCCCTCCTTGCTCTCTTTCAATGTCGTGGCCTCTTTTAAAATCATTGTTACATACATATGGGTATGTGTATCTATATCTGTATATATTCCTAAATCCATAAGTACAGCTCACTCAGTCTGTATGACGTTACTTGTATGTATGTGTTCTGGGTTGACCATTTAGTATTGGATAACCAGTTGGTGTGCTCTTCCTTGGGGAAGACTATTTCTCCAGCTTTCAGTACTCCTTAGTTGCCTGTAATTTTTTGTGTTAAGTTTGAGGCCCCACGGGCTTTCCATTCCACATTAGCATGCGTATTGTTGTGTTTGTCTAGCTCATGTTGAGGCAGTCATGTTGGTGAGACATCATGGGTGTAGCTTCTGACACTCCCAGAAGACACCATCTCACAGAAACTCCCCGTTCATCTGGCTCTTACAATCTTTCCTCCCTTCTTCCACATTGTTCCTTGAGTCTTAGGTGTCAGACTTGTAGATGTATCCACTGGGACTGGGCTGGACAGCTCTGCATTTTGATTGTGTGGTTTTTCTGTAATAGTCTCCATCTGTTATGAAGAGAAGTTTCCTTGACAAAGGGTGAGAACCACACTTATCCATGGGTCTAAGCACAAATATTTAGAGTATAGTTAGGGATTATGCTGGTTTAGTAAAGTGGTGGTTGCAGGTTCTCTTCCAAGATCCATGACTTCACAGGACTCTAGAGCCAGCCTACCAAATTCGAAAAGTGCTTACCAGCTCTGCAACCCTGGCCACATCATTTGACCAGTGCACCTTGGTTTCCATTCCCACATAATTAGGCACGATGAAGGTAATTCCATTGCAGAGTCATGAAAATGAGATGAGTATCCACATAAAGCCAGAAGAACAGTGTGTGGTCATAGTAATTACACGTAAGCATCTTCTTTTTATGTCTTACTGGAATATATTAATCCTCATTGTCCTTTCAATTTGAATGTACTGTCAGAGAAGTCCACACTTCTGCAATAATGTGTTCACTGATNTGACTACCTGATGACTTCTGTGTAAACAACCCTTTCATATTATACACTCAGTGTCACAAACTCATTCAGAGTAAATCCTCAATAATTTTTGATAAGTACACAAATGAATGATCTGCATAGAAATGTTGAAGGCAGCTAAATTATGTTTTATTGAATTCAATACTAATATTCTAAGTGCTGACTCTGTGCCAGATGCTGTACTAGGACCTGGTCAAGCTAAGATTAAAAAAAAAAAAAGTTCTGGAGAAGTCTGNGGTTAAAGTCCAGCAGCTCTGTACNAGACATCCATCATGGATGATGGGTGAAGCCTGGTTAAGCCATGTGCCCACTCAGTGCTGAGTTACCCCAACAACAACCAAGCATGAGTGGTTGAAATCATTTTGGCTTCAGTGAATGTTCTGGAAGCACAGTGAGTAGATGTCTGCATGATATACTATTAAAGACTATATTTTTTTTAAAAAAAATTAGGATAATCAAAACTCTAATTTTGTAGAAAATACTAATTTGCATTTCTTTGGGGGCTTTGTAGCTTTTGTAACTCTTTCTTGGTGCTCATCCGTGCTCCTCTGGATTATCACATAGCTTTATTTATCNCNAGTTTGCTAAATAAGAGGAAATCTTCAGTTCTTCAAGAACCCAGTGAGGACCCATACCTTCTCCTAGATACCCTTACCTCCTATGACCCAGCCAAAGGGAGGGCTTGGAAGGTGACTCTGCACCCCTGCCCCCAAACCCTGCTGTGTCCACAGTAGAAACACTTAAGTTTTCTCTTGTTCATTCAAAGTCCCTTTGGCTGACTCTCATCATGTATCTCCCACTAAAAAAATGAGGGGACTGGAAGGCTCCATAATCGTGTTCCTCACCAATGAGGTGCAGGAGTTGGAATGAAGGTGAGAGAGAGGGGCTGCCCTAGGCCCCATTCCCAGAATTTGACAATCTTCGGGAATCTTGGTTCCAGGGATTATAAAATCTAGACTTAAGCCCAGAAGTCCTCGTTACTGTTTCCTTCAGAAGGCTCAGATGTCATTGTATGCTGAAGTTCCTCAGGGGACAGAGATAGAGACTTGTGTTTCTATTTTTAAATATGACTGTCCCTTTTTTGCCTTCCCCAAGCACCATTGATTTCCCCTNCTTATTATATNACTGCACTAAGAGGCTGCCCTCCAGAAAGTGAGAGATTGGCAGGCTGNCGAACCACCCCAGGGCTGAGCTGTGTTGGCCCCAGCTGAATNCTATCACAGCCTGCCCACCAGGGATGGTGTCTCCCTATGCGACACTTTCCATGCCAGAAAGCACCAAACAAATGGCCTGCCATGATATGACAGATTCGCCATTCCAGGTGTCAGCTTCCTCTCCTGTGTCATGGTAACTCTAGG
>LZPO01008241.1:8170-37388 GCA_001675575.1 Neotoma lepida | reverse complement strand
ACCCTGCTTCCCTGTACAGTTGTATGTAATAACCCTGCTTCCCTGTAAAATTGTATGTAATGACCCTGCCTCTTTGTCTGCCTGTATACAATAACCCCGACTCCCTATTCAACTGTATATAGTAAAGATGCTGAGCTCCCAGGGTGCTGCAGCTTCTCCATCTTGGAGCCCAGTTCACCAGAATTCAGCTTTTCTNTGTGTCAGTGTGTCTGTCTTTTCTTCATCCCTTCACTTCCCTAGTTAGGGTGCCAGGACACAAGCCATGCAAGGATGAAGAAAGACTGTTTCTAGTGTGGTTCCTTCCCATTTGTTTTATTTTTATTTGCCCCCTTGAGGAATTACAAATCNTAAGTTCACCCATCACATAAATTCAAATATTTTAATATCACATGCTGTATTCCTGCCATATAAACATGCANAAATTATATATATACATACATATATCCAGTAGACTGAAAATGGACATCTTAATATAACTGAGTATAACCTTTTCCATTTTAAAAGGTTTACTTTATTTTTATTTCATTGTGTGTGTGTGTGTGTGTGTGTGTGTGTACCCGTGCATCCATGGGAATGACTAGCAACTGGAATTGCTGCTTTAGTTGATGAAGTGTGTGTAGATTTGTGTGTGTGTATACATGGATGTGTGTGTATCTGACCTGCCACAAGTCCTTATAGAAACCTTAATATATAAAGAAGAAAGCAATCACCACAACTCGCTAAACAGACTCATTTGAGAACAAACGGTTTGTATACACATTTACCTTCCAATTTAGGNAATACTTTAAAGAATAAAAATTGTAGAACTAGAGAGATGGTTTAGTGGTTAAGAGCACATGGTGCCCTTCCAAAGGATTCAAAATTGGTTTCCAACACCCACATCAGGCAATTCTCCACTGCCTGTAACTACAGCTCCAGAGGACCCAACACCCTCTTCTGTTCTTCTGTTCTCCTTGGGCACCTGCATGCATGTTTTTGTGCACACAACACACACATACATACACACACACACACACACACACTCAAACACTCAAACAAACATATAAATATGAAATAAATCTCTTAAAAATGGAAAAGGTTATACTCAGTTAATGTGAAGATGTCCATTTTCTACTGGTCTTGAATTTGGATATATGTGTTTGCACATAAACAATATATGCATGTTTGTATGTCATGAATACAGCATGTGATCTTGAAGTATTTGAATGTATGTGATGGGTGAACTTATGATTTGTAATTCCTGAAGAGGGTAAATAAAACAAGTGGGAAGGATCTGCNTGAGAAAGTCTTTCATATNTTTTTCTTTTTAAAAAAGTTATATTTTATTTTTATTTATGTGGGAGGTGGTATAAATATGTGCATGAGTTTGCTAGTGCCCAGGGACATCAGAAAAAGGGGGTCAGACCCCTGGAGCTGAAGTTACAGGTGGTTGTGAGTCACCAGACAAGGGTGGTAGGAAGCAAACTCACATCCTCTGAAAGAGCAGAAGTTATGCCAAAGCAGCTAGCCACATCCCCAGCCCTCAGACTCTCATATAGTCTTACTTAAATTTGAATTTAATCAGCCTTTCAACTTCAATATTTTCATTTAACATTTCATTTAACATTTTAAGGTAAAGATAAAAGTTTAATGAATCTGCTTTGTAATACAGAGGAAATAGGATCAGCTCTGAAGGCCAATATATGTAGTTTTTTGTTGTTGCTATTGTTTCAATAAGAACTTGAATAAGTCACTCTCTTTTTAATACTTGTGGGGTTTTCCCCACATATAAAATGGTAATGGTCATGTTAATCAGCATTCCATCACTACAATGAAGTGCCTGAAATAATTAACTTCTAAAGANTAAAGAGTGATTTTGACTCACAGGTTGGAAGCTCACAGTGTACTGTCAATTGGCCCATTACTTTGGGCTTATGGTGAGATAGCATAGCATGGTGGGAACATGGGGTGAAACAAAACCACTTACACAGGAAGAAAAAATTCCCTTAAAGTGAACACCTCCGGTGACATAAGATTCTTGCTAGGCCCCATCTCCTGAAGGCTCCACCATCTCTCAATGTGGCCCCTGCAGACTAAGCTTTTATTTAATACATGGACTGGTAGGGAACATTCAGATTCTAAACTGTAATGAATCCCCACCTCAACCAGGGAGTGGAAGGAATGACTGAAATTACCAATGTAAAGAGCTGGCATGCAGCAGATTTCCAAAACCCTGTTATGACTACCTGTTATTTATTTTTTATGACTGTTAACTTTTTTTTTTTGAGATGAGGTCTTACTATATAACTCTGACTGGCCTAGAACTCTCCATGTAGACCAGGCTGGCCTCAAACTCACAAAGATCCACCTGCTTCTGCCTCCTGAGTGATAGGATTAAGGTAGTGTTCACCATACCCTAGTGTTTATAACTTTTAAACTGCAAAAGTATCATTTTCAAATAAAATAGAGATAAATGAGTATGGGGAAAAGGATAAAATGAGAAGAGAGGAGGAAGAAGTAGAGGAGGAAGACAATGAAGCAAAGACAGAAGCAGAAATATAGGAAGAGGAGAAAGTCCTTCTGTACCTCTACCTAGTGGTGGCCATGCCATTTAAAAACAACAACAACAAAAACAGGGTCTTACCATGCAGCCTTGGTCCGAAACTCCCAGAGATCCACCTGCCTCTGCCTCTCAGAGTGCTGGGATTAAAGGTGTGTGTCCCCACCGCCTGATGTGCTTTTTAAGGTATGAATTATCTTGTGNAAATTTCTCTACATACATATGTAAAACACAGATGCATATTCTAGCTAAACATATAGATAGATAGATATGAGGGCACATTTTATAAAACTGTAACCATCCAAGGTATACTTTTAAATGCCCTTATTTTTCACACTTACATATAATAAGAATCTTTTCATGCCCCAAATAGAAAAGTTCATTGTAACTAAAATGCATGCAGTGCTGTGAATGTTTATACTGATTTATTTTCATTCATCATCCTTGTCTTTTACAGTAAGATGTATGTTATCTTTTAATTCAAATCATGTTTGTTTCCATAAATGTTCAAATATTCATTTAAAAAAACCTGCAAAATCTTTTTTAATCTCCCCTGGAACTGAACTGTGACCCTCTTTCTGCCTTCCTTGCACCCATTCTTTTCTTCAGAGAGAACTGCTGTTCACAGTTGGGTATGTCCTGCTATACATCCCTCTCTCTCTTTCCCTCCTGAGTGTGTGTGTGTGTGTGTGTGTGTGTGTGTGTGTGTGTGTGCAGATTTTGTTCCATTTTATTTCAATCAGTGTATGGATTTAAACCTATTCTCTAATTATTGAAAATATTTATTACTTAGAGAAAATATTTACATTACTTTAGTTTTTAAAACTAAAACAAATCACACTTAGTTCATAGTTTATTTATCATGAACTATGGTTAGAATTAGGTTGAATCTAGAAAATTAGTCACCTCAAAAATTTTGGGTAGTGGGTGAAGAGGGATGAATAGAGCATAATTCCTAAGAAAATCATGGTTGGGAAATCTTGTAGGGGTGAGTGGAAACATTTCACAGGCAGCTCTTTTAACCTCATGAAACTTTTTCACACTATAATAAATTTACATTTGTATCTTGAGAGTGTCTCTTTCCAATCTCAGCCCTGAAACTGGAACTCGTAATACAAAAATCATTAAGAATGTATTACATTGCCATATTTTTCCTAGTAACAGTATCCCATGGAAAGGACCCTGACTTCTTTAATATCATAATAAAATCAAGCAAAAAAAAGACAGAGTATTTAACCTAATATTTCTAAGAAAAGAGATGGATTATACNGGTAAAATAAACAACATTCTACTCTTGTCATTTTGTACACCTTTTCAAAATTTAAGACGCTGGCCTAAGAGCTGGGGAAAGGGTTCCTTAGGTAAAGTGCCCACTGTGCAAGAATGAGGATCTGAATTTAGATCCCCAGCAACCATGTGGAGAGCCAGACATGCACCTGTAAGCTCAGCCTTGGCAGGTCAAGAGGCAGAAGAGAGATGAACGCAAGTGAATCCCTGAAGCTCACTGGCAGCTTCGCTCAAGTGATGAGCGTTAGCTTCAGAGAGAGACCTTGTCTCAAAGAAAAGTGCAGGTGGAGCGTGATCAGGGAAAGACATCTGACTTTGACCTCAGGTCTCCACACACCTGTACACACACACACACACAAACACACACACACACACCTGTTCCCACAGCAGCACAGTACACACACACACACACACAAATAAAACATTAAAAAAAATAAAGACACTGGCCTACATTTTTCAATTCATGATACAGATCTATACTGGTAAAATTCTCATGTACATTTTCAAGTTAACAATACATATATGAATATTTTCCAAGTGATGATAGGAATGCTTAGTTAGCTACACTAGAATGACAATATGGATCCATTTCCTTTCTCAAGATTCATCTCAGATGTCATTTTTACATAATTTGGACCATTAAGTAGATCTTGGAATTGGTAGCTTGGATCTAAAAAGTTGAAACAGGAAGAATGAAAGGAATCTATCCAACACTTGAAAGTAATTCTCTGNTACTACACTAGCTCCCACTCTTGGCCACTAAGAGGTTAGNTCTGTGGTCATTATCCACTTTCCAATACCCCCTGATTGTGTTCTGACAAATAAAGCTTGCTTGGAGTCAGAGGGCAGGGTCAGCCAGTAGCTGACCAAAATTAACCATAGAGGTTTGGAGGACTGGAGACAGAGAGGAGATAGGAAGTAGTAAGGTGAGACAGAGAGAGGATCTCGGCCCTTTTGTACGGAGGAACCGGAGAGGTATGTAGTGACTGTAGCTGCTTCCCTGCTTCTCTGATCGTTCAGTTTTTCCCTGATATATGACTCCTGATTTTTATTGGTAAGATTAATTAGATTAATGCTTCAAGAAGGCTGCAGTGGATAGTGAAGNAGGAAATCACCACAGTAAGAGCTGTGTCCAGCTGTGGTATATTTGTACTAGCTCAATTAGCAGGGACTATTTCCTAGAATTCCCTTCTCTTTATGGTCCCTGTATTTGAAATNAGAGGTTAGCAGGTGGAAAGAGTCTGACTTGGGTTCCTACTTTCTTCCCTTTTATATCCATCTGACCTTTCTGACTACCTGTACCTGCTGGTGTTGGGCTCAGTCCAAGATGCAGAAGCAACAGTTGCAGATAAAATATATGCAGTCAGATAGGCTCTTCACATCTATAGAGTAAATGGATCATGAATTAAAATGTTCGGAAAAAATGCATCTGAATATATATGTGTTGATATATACAGATGTTTTCTTGTCTTTATTCACACACACACACACATCACAACTGTTTACAAAGCATTTACTCTGTAATTAAGTAATTGAAGAATATACATAGATTGTATGTGAATATATAAAAATCATATTTTTATATAAAGGATTTTAGCATCCTAGAGTCTGGTATCTGAAAATTGAGATGTGGAAGTGGGAGAACTCTGGAACCAATTCCCCAGCCCCAACAGATGACTATGTCCATAAAGAAGGGACAATCACTCACAGATTGAGGATTCTAGCAAAGTAGGGGCAAGTACCTCCCCTTGCCAGCTGACTGTCTTGTGATCTGGGAACCGATGAAGGCTCTTCTTAGTGCAATGAGTGTGGCTGGAGTAGGGAGAATAACTTAATGACTCCTCCAGAATTGAGAACGTGGAGTAACATGGAGCCTGGAGATTTCTGTGAGCCACAAAGGTGTAGTGCACTTGAGAAGAAGATGGGAGCAGGTACCACTCATTCTACCTANGAGGGTGAATAAGAGATCTATTTCATGATTTGGGCCTTTCATGTGACTATTGAGTGAAGATTCTTCCATCAGNAGAAGGGGATGGAGGCACAGAACTGCCAGTGGAGACATGGTAGACACAANCTCCCTTCAGCAGTAGAATAGTGGGGTAAAGGTGGCCANCATCCCTTAAAACCACATTTAGATTATCCATTCATAGGTACCATGACAGCAGAATGGGGCTATGCTGGGATGCTATCAAAGATGCCCCCCCCCAATTATCAGCAGCTAGAGACTCATCCTTCACCCCTCTCCCAGGGGACCAGAGATGACATGGGTGATGCAGAGGGAGGGACAGTATCCCAGACTCAGACCTAAGCAAGGGATGAAGAAAGGGAGTTGAGAGAAGTGTACTTCCCAATTGTACATGTCTCTGAGGATCCTGACCAGCCTATGCTGCAGGAGAGCTTTTCAATAACTCAAGGACTGGATTTTTAAACCTTGNCAGAACTAATTCTTTTTACANTAAGTTTTAAATAAAACACACCCTAAAGAATCTCTGATATAACTAAGAAGAATGATTAGTGCAATATAAAACCACATCATGTCACAGTGCACTCTGCATTCAGACTTTGCAATAAAGTGCATACTTTACATGGAGATGAATTCATATGTGCATATATTCACACATATATACAGTTATATAAGGATAAGTAATTTAAAAGCTTGAAATCCTAGAATAAGTTTAGCAAATGGATGACGCTTGTGCCAACTATCTCATCCTGCACNCTCCTTCACACAAGGCAAACATCACTTATCACTCTACTCTTTCACACAGACCCAGGACCCAGATGTACAGTTCTCTTCAATCCAACACTCTAGGAAGCCTGTTGAGCAATCTCATTCAAGATTCTAGAACACAGCTCAGGAGTAGAAAGCCTAATTTCAAGCTATTAAAATTGGTCTCAGGAAAACAATGCCTTGCATTTGTTCTGAGTCCATTTATTCTCACTAGGAGCAAAATTCTAGTATACTTTATCATGTCATCTGGTTCATCAGGCCCAAGCTTAATGAAGCTGACTAATTAGGAACTAAGAAAACAACAGTAGAAAGCAGTAGAAAGCTAGGATTCTACCAGGGGAAAAGGCAACACATAGAAACAATCTCTACTTGCTATNCACTGAGCTGGTTTGGGTCCTTGATNTTTGTTTTGTTTGCCCCCATTAACAGCACCTTTAGAAAGGCATAGNAGATATTCCTATTGTGGAGATCCCCAACANGTGCACAAGAAGGAGAGGCTTCACATTCGCTGGGCACACTGTCAGTTGTGGATGAAAGGAATGATCACCATTCGTCTTTAAGGAAATAATCAGATGCATGAATATTAAAATTAAACATATACATACACCTACATATGTAGATATATATGTGTAGACAGACAGGCAGACACACAGATAGATAGACATGGAACTTTATTGTAAAGCTTTAGTGCTCAAACACTAGTGAAAAAGAGGAATAGTTTGGGAAATTATTTCTTTGTAACAACTAACAGGCTGGTATAGCAAAAAGAAAAAAAAATCTCCTGTTCAATATCAGATTCTAGAAAGAGAAAGATGACCATACTGCTTTTNCCCCCGAACTGAGGTTGTTTTCAAGTTTGTCTCACTCAGAACTCTTCCATTTGCATCAACCCAGGTTCAGTTAGGGAAGAAAACAGGTGTCTTCANAGCTCATTGTTGGACTTTTTAGTAGAAGAATATCTGATTGTTTTGTTATAATCCCTTATTCTTTGGGATGTAATGAGACAAGATACTGTATTTTGAAATGAACACATATACAAAACCAAGTTGATTTCTTACAGGGACAAATCCTTTATAAAACTCCAGCTCTACAAATTTAAAAATAATAATGGCTTTGACTAAATCTGTACATGNTGAGATCTGCCAATGGAGACCACCCCCATAGTTCAATAAAGAAAAAAAATAGAAAGGGGTCNNTTAGGCAGGTGGTCTTGTGTACAAATTCATAGTAGTTCATATTTAGTTATTCACTGGGAGGATTCATGGTAATCTAGAGTCAGCTCTATTCTTTTTCCTTCTTAAGGAATGTCACTGCTCTTTCTTCCTCTACCCTCTGCNGATTCTCGGGTGATTCCACAGGAGCGGAGCCTCCCTGCAAAAGGCCAAATAACACAACATCATAATTTCAGCTGAGCTCTGGTCAACAAAAATGTCATGCCCTTCTCTAGTGTTAGCCCAGTGACAGGAAACACTCAAAGACAAGGGACAAAAGATGTGGGAAGCAAAGCTATTGTGCAAATGGAGGCTGCCTGAGTGTAATCCATGCTCCTTTCTCATCTTTTGGCTGCTTGATGAAGCTTGTTTTGAAGGCATCTGCATCCAAATCTATTTTATACATATTTAGCATTAATGTATGAAGAAATATCAAAGCTGAGAAAATCTTTTTTCAGAGCAAAGAAAATAAAATAACCCTTCTCAGCCGAGCCACTACTTGTTTGTCTATGTTTTCTTCCCACAGTTTTGCATGCGCGCGCGCACACACACACACACAGAGTTGAAATTATTGAGGATAGTTTTATCCTACTCTTTTACACTAAACATTTGATGTCACTCTACAATCATTGACTAGATGACCGTACTAGGATTTGATCAACTTTCTCGCACGTCTGGACCACTGCATGTTTGTAAGCAGAGTTTTGTTGAAACACAGCCGTGGCCATCCATTTCTGTGTTGCTTTAGGCTGCTTTCATGTGACAACAGAGCTGGCAGTTATGACAGCCCTGTAGGCTGCAAAGCCTAGAATAGTCATTGGCTGGCCCTGGTTATCCCGAGCCTAGCTTACATTTCATTATGTGTATTCTTTGGGACTTTTTCACCATGGTATTTTTTTTTCTGAATATTTAAGTGACCTACTCTTCAGTTCTTACTGGTATCTCAAAGAATTTCAGAGTTTTTTGGTTTTTGTTTTTTTAATTTTAAAGGATTTTCTAGTCTGGGGAGACAGTTCAGCGGGTAAGAACACTTGCTGTGCAAACATGAAGACCTGAGTTCAGTTCCTGAGCACACATATAAAATGCCAGGCATGGTCGATCACCTGTGCCTGTAGCCTCATTGCTGGTGTTTTGGCATGTGTGCGTGCATGTGCATGTGTGTGTGTATGTGTGTGTGTGTGTGTGTGTGTGTGTGTGTGTGTGTGTGTGTATGTGTGAGGGTGTGGAGACCCCTGGATCACAATGACTTGCTGGCTGGGCACAAGCCTAGCTGAAAAGTGGTTAGTTCCAAGTTCAGTTCCCTTGTCTCAAGGGAATAAGGCAGAGAGCAATGAAGAGGATACCTGGTGTCCTTCTGTGGACTCTTTATGCACATGTGAGCACACACACACACATGAGTGTGCACGCACACCTAAATATGCCATATACATGCATATACATAGCACAAACCCAAGATTTTCATGGTCTAAATTCTATAAAGAACCAAATTCCTAAATACCTTTAGAGTTGGTTAGAGCTAAGAAAAACTTCATTGAACAAAACAGTTCTTCCTATCATGGCGTGTTTCTCTCTGATGATAGGTCACTCACCTGTGGGCATAGAACAAGAATGGGCTTTTATTGACTGGTTTCCAATTCAGCAAATGTAAAATGAATATTAACCAGGCAGATTAAGCCAAATTCCTAATTTTTAGTGCCTTAACATAACAGGAATTGAGCTGGCTCATTTTTTAAGTCAGGGAAGATTCAAGATGGCAGCAAACGATAATGAAACAACCAGAGCACCCTTCTAAGCACGTGGGAGGACATGGTGTGTGGAGGTCACAGCTGTCAATGACCCTGGTCAGTGGAAGGTCCACCAAACAAAGGCAGTGGTTGGAAAAGAGGAGAACATTTTGAGGAAATGTTTGTCTGCTCCTCATCGGGGCTCTTTTGTGGCTTTTAGTGACAGTCACTCTGCGTACACCAACCTCAAGTCTCAGTTGCCTGCCTGTCCACTCTGCAGCTGACAGTATGAACTCTCAATTCTGACTTCCTGAGTTAACTCTGTGGTGTACCACTTGTGAGTTCTTGAAGAAGTCACTGTCAACTTTCCCATCTGAAAAATGGGTCTAATCAAAGTTCTTGCTCCTGGAGTCTTCTCATCATAAATATAGTGAAGGCCATTCTGTTTGCTTCCCTGACTATGCACTCCAGTCNTCTGTGGGTTTCTCCTAGCTCTCAAAGGGATACCACACTGATTATTTTTACTAGAAAAAAAATGACTTGATATCTTTCAGTAGAAGAACATGCTTGGTGTTTTTCTCCTGTGGAAGTCATGTGTGCCATGCAGAGTCACTTTTCAGCTCCAGGTGAGACAATCCTGGTTTTGCAGCATGGTGGGATGCTGGTATTACTGTTTTGCTTCTGTCCTAAGAAGGAAAGACCTAGTAACTGGAGAGGCTGGCCCAGAAGTAATCCTTCCTAATTCTATCAGTATTTAGCCAAGTGTGTTCCACTAAAGGAAATTGCTTCTACAATCTGAAAAATCAAAAATATTCTTTGGACAGATAATGAGACTTTAGATCANACAATTTAATATAGTTTAATATGCTAGTATATGTTGTCTATACATATACATTAAACAACATTCTTCCATGTTTTCCACAAAATGTGTTTTTCTGTGAATGAGCCATAGGGATAATATTCTAAAAAACTTCCTTTGTTGAGATACTGTCTCTCTAAATATTTTATGCTGAATTAAAATAGAGCTGTGTCTTGAAACATCATTTATCAGGAGAAAGGTCATAGCCAGAGACCACAAGAACAAGAGACACCTTGAGCTAATATGTAAGTCTGTGCACTAAATACCAGCCTTCCTAAAGATGCCACATGAGCATGCTTAGCAGTCTTGGGTGTTGAAGTAAGCAGGTCACTATGGTAGAAGGCAGCATGGAGCAAAGAGGTCAGTTTCCCTCAAGCTGTTGCTGGGGTGTAGGGGGCACGGACGGGGAAGTACTAAGCTGCTTGTTTTCAGCATTGCAAGGTGGATTTGTTTCTGATTCNCTGTGATTTAAGGAGGGAAGGTGGGTTCCAACATCCCAGGAACAGCTGCGTTTACTCTCATCATGGATGGNTGGAAGAGAATGACATGCAGCAGAGGAAAACTGGTTCTGCCCTCTTCCTACTGAGCTTAGCAGCTTCCTTCTGGGCGGGGGTGGGGGTGTGGGGGGTGGGGGTGTGTGTGTGACACCTCCTTTCCCCAAGCAGACCTGAGCTGACCCAGACCACTCACAGGACCAGTGGCAGCTTCTCAGAGGGGAGCGTGCACTCTCTCTGACTGTTCTTGCTGCACTTATTGCCAGATATAAGGACACGATTATAGCAAGAAATCCACGAGTGTCGGCTTAAAGGGTAAAAGGGATTTTTTAGGATAGAAAACTCACTAAAACAGAAATAGGAGAATCGTCGCAGGGTCCTGGAAGGCTGAGGTACTGTCCCATGCTGTTCTGNGTCAGTCTGCCATCCAAGCCCATGAGGGAGAGAAGAGACTGGTGTACGTGCATCTCAGGTCTTAAGGGTAGCCCCCAGGCCACGCCCCAGGGGCAGATACTTCACGGTCATAGGTAGATAGGACAGGTATCCACTACACACGATGTCTTGTATACCAGGGACAAGGTAGGCTCCACCCTTAGAAATAAAGAGCTGATCGTCCGGACTTCAGGTGGCTCTTTGGTGANCTACATGATAGACCTACTGCCACCTTTTCATCTGCTTAAATGTCTATTGCCATTAGAACCCATGGATGAGGAGAGAGAAGGGCTCAAAACATGCCTTCTGCTCTTGAATACAAGACATAATATTCATCTTACTGTGTAATAGGGTCACAGGACTTGAACTTTAAAAAAACTATATTCCAACTTACCCTCCCTTCCTCCCTTTCTGCCTCTATACCCTCTCATGCATAACTGTGTCTCTAGCATGTACATTTCCCTGTTTTTTGTTTATACCAAAGCCACATTCCATCAGTTAGTTCAAAATCAGAGCCTTAAGGTGACAAAATCACCTACATAGGTCCAATCTTGTCCCTGCTACTTACAGACTTCACACTCTTTATAACTCCAGTCAATGGGGTTCTCCATGTCATTTCTTTATATGGAAGTGGGGAGCTGTGAGTAAAGTCCATCAATGTGTTCAAGACGGTTCCTAGTAACACTCCATAATGTTAGCCATCAGTAATACCAGATGAAACAATAATACTCTGTCGTTGTACTTTAACGTACGTCAGTTTAAAATATTTTAAATAGGAATCATCACCCACCATTTTACAGCTAGAAAAACACCACAGCACAGAAATATAGTTTACTTGTCCCAGATAACACAGTGAACACCAGCACCAGTGAGCCAGCACTGGTCTGTCTGCCCTCACAACCGGAATCTGCATGTTCCTTCACTTTCCAGCATTCAGACCATCAGCACCCCAAACTGAGGAACCCCACGATAGCTCTTCTACCATCTGACTAAATTTCCACTCATGCCCAGAATAAAGAGATGGAAAACGAGCCCTTTATGGACATGATCTTCCAGCCATGGGTGTTGAGGTTTTCTTTCCCGTGCCTCCTGAATCTTTCTGATGACCACCCTCTGTGACTCTGGCTTAANAAATGAAGGGCAGTAGACAGGAGGTCAGCTCTGTGCCTCCTGCAACTGCTCAAGCACTCACTGTGTAGTAAGAAGCCATGATGACAGCAGGGACCCTTTCCGTGATGAGTAAATGCCCCATCACACAAATCTCCTTAGACCACATCCTTCTGGGATGCAACCACCAGTTGATTTAAAATGCAAACCTTATGTAGATCATTGCCAGAAAGGTGAAATATGAAGTTTACCTAGACTTTTCTTTGCCAAAGAATTTATTATAAATCATTAGTTACTGGGATTTGCAATCCATAGATCATGCGATTTCTACCCACCTTCAGGTGCTGAAAGAATTCTCTGTGNTTATCCAACAAAAATGTACCATTTTTTCCAAGCATATAATTACTAGTTTTTTAAAGTCCAACTAAGATATTTGTGTGGAGAAACCCAGGCCCAAGGACACTCAATTAGCCAGGAACAGCAAGTGTGGTTTTTAATGTAAGAACCACAAATCTTTAGGGATGTTTATGAGCACGGATACCTCTCCTACTATTCAGGCTTGCAAACTGAGAGGGGAGGGAGTAGGCAGGCAAAGCACAGAGCATCCTCATGTTCCAAACCATGCATCAAACACTTTATATGGCAACTTAATTCTCCTGACAACNCTTATGGGTAACTTTTATCATCTCCATTCTACAGATGAATAAATTAGGGTTCACTACCTCATGTCATAGACTAGTAGAACCACAATCCACAGTGAAAATAATTAACTTACCCAAAATCCCAGTTANATCACTGTGTAGAAAGTCCTATAGCCCCAAACGGCTTATTCCTAGCTTCTGTGGGTGGCTTTATCAGAGATAGGCTAGCTAAGGTTTCCCATTATCAGGACTGCCCCTGAATATCAAGGAGGAAAGCTGCTATATGTAGCAAGCATTTTCATCTTGGCCACCAACAAAGATCAAGCACATGAAAGCTGAACTCCCCCCCCCCCGAGGTAGGAGAAAGAGCAAGGTTCTCTTCTGCCCTGAGCTTTCTACCCAGAGCATGCAGCAATATGGACAAACAATTAGTATGAATGGATTTGATCAAAACACCAAATCTGATTGATGCTGAAAGCACACCCATGTAGGAACACACAAAGGGGTGGAGGAGAGGCCTGGCCATATGAAGCCGGCCCTGCTTAAAAATTCTAATCCTCGTAAGCTGCTCTTTTCACTGTGTGGTTTTTAATATTTATTGGCAAAGGCTTTTTAATCCTGATGAAAATAACATGTCCTGACGAAAAGAAGTGTTGTAGCTAGAATGAATGAACGTGGCCTTGGCATTTAAAATGTTTCATGGAGATCAGTAGAAATACAGTGGAACCTAGCGGAGGGTAAAGGTGACCCAGAAATGAATCTTGGCAGAAGACAAGAAATATTACTGCCAGGAGGAAGTTGAGTTCAAAAAGGAATAAAGGTTGGCCAGCTCTGGCTAAGTTATTTCCTGAGTGAAAGGCCCAAACTTCTGACAGGAGAGAAGTTAATATAAAGTAGAGGTGAGGAGGAACAGTCAGAATTCATCTGCCAGGGTTCGAATCCCAGCTCTTCAATNAAAATGGAAAGAATGATGAATGCAAATCTTCTTGTTTTGATATGAATTGAGAGAACGAATATAAATCACTAAGTATCAATGCTGGGACAGAGGAAGTGTTAAGTTACTGGGGGATTTATTATTACCACTCTAATTCTTTCTTATGTGTGGTTTTCCCTAATGTTACTGGATTTTTTCTTAGAAAATTAGCATGTCAGACATGAATCAAGCAATAGAAATTAGGAGGATCTGTTGGAAATAGTCATAGAAAATTAATGGTAAATCTCTNATACAATTTGGATTTGAACCAGACTGTAGTTAGGAGGGAGAAGAAGACTTCCTCTCTTGCTGTGAGGGACAGAGGCAGATTAGGTATCCACACGTTTGCATTGGCAAGCAAGAGCTATAGTGCCATTGTGTAGGGTGTAAGGAGTGCTAACTTGTGTAGAACTGGGAAGACTAGAAGATGACCAACCAATCCCCCTGCTGCTGCTGAAATCCTGCTGTTTTCATTGATAGAATAATTTGTAATCACCCAGGACATTTCTCTCCTCCCTCCCCTTCACCAAGAATGCTCTAGCAATTCAAGTTTCCATTTTGTCTTTNGGTGAATGTGCATAACTACCCTGACACTTCTTGTGGTTTTATCAGGCTCATGACTGGGGAACTCAGTTTCCTGTCTCCAAGAAATAAGTTGAACTTAAGAGGCTCCACGACCAGGAAGAGTATGGTATCCCGACTTCTATATGAAGGTCAAATGAAACAGTATTAAATTATAACATACATTCATTGTTCAAAGTGATATGGAGTTTAAATGGTGCTCGAATTGCANTGCCTTCTTCCTAATTTCTTGCTTTGTGCCCCTGCTTTACTGATGTCCTAACCACATGCTGACTTCTGAGAATCCAGCATCAAGATTATAATAACTATTAGGAAGAAATACAAGCGATGGCTTAGTGGATCAAGTACTTGCTGTGCAGACATGAGGAACTGAGTTCAGATCCCTTGTACATATGTAAAAGCTGCACATAGTAGCATAACCTTGTAACTCCAGGTCTGGAATTGGTGATGGATAACTCCCCAGAACTTGTTGGCCAGCCAGCCTAGGCGAAACAGTAAGGTCCAGGTTCAGTGACAGACCCCATCTCAAAATATTTAAGGTGTAAAGTGATAGAGGAAGACAAAGACACTCAGAGTCTACCTCTGGCTTCCACACACAAACACACATTCACAAGCACACACACACACATGCACACATACACACACACACACACACACACACATACACACAATGAAGAAAATACTATTTTTTTCTTTTAGATTGAACTCTGCATACCCTTCCCAGTCTTGATGAAATGCTTTATGGTCTCTATAGTTGCTATTTTTTTAAAAAATATTTTGTTTTTGTCTATGTGTAAATGTGTCTTTGTGTGTATATATGCATATGTGTTCAGATGCCCACAGAGGCCAGAAGAGGGTGTTGGATCCCTTGGAGCTGGAATAACAGGTGGGTGTGAACCTTCCCGTGTGGNTGCTGGGAACTGAACCTGGGTCCTCTGCAAGAGCAGCAGGTGCTGAGCTGTTTCTCCAGCCTCAGGAGTTACTATTCTTGAGCATACCTGGTTGAAGAACACAGAATGGTGTTTGCCCTCTGACATTTATATCACCCTCAGCCTATAATCATGGCTGTTTTCCTAAGCAATTCTTTTCAGTCTTCTCCCATTTCTTCATTCCCTCTGCTTTTACCACACAGGATAGTTTAAAACATAAATTCAGTGATGTCACTGCNTAGTTAGACATTTTTCAAAGGCTCCTCATATCTAGCACTAGAATTTTTCAAGATTTTCTTCCTCCCACCCAGAGAACTCAATCTGACTGTCTCCCCAGGGGATCTCCAAAGAGTTAGTTCAGCAAAACCATGAGTTTGTTCATCANTAAAGCAGGCAATAGCCTTAGCCAGCTGCTTGAATTAAGCACATGGTATTGTATCTCCTAAACATTAGGCAGCGTGGAATGATGGACACAGGAGCTGTTCCACAGGTATGGTGGTTTGAATGAGAATAGGCCTCGTAGGAGGTCTCCAGTTGGTAGACCTGTTTAGGACGTGTGGCCTTGTTCGAGGAGTTGTGACACTGGGGGTAANCTTTGAGGCTTCAAAAGCCCACACCTTTCTCAGCTCTCTGCCTTGTTCCTGTGGATCAAGAAGTAAGCTCTCAGCGACTACTTCAGCACTGTATCTGCCTATCTATTGCCATGTCCCCCACCCACCATAATGGTCCTAGATTCTAACTCTCTGAAACTGTAAGGCCCCAATACACTCATCTATAAGTTGCCTTGGCCATGGCATCTTATCACAGCAGTAGAAAACTAGCTGAGACACCAGGTTTGCATATGGCTTGCTAACTTGTCAACTAGATAATCTCAAACTAGTTAAATACCTCATACTTCAATTTGCTTGTCTATAAAAGTGGAGATTATAGCAGAATAATAATTCTCTAGAACAAGTCAGAGAGTTCAAATGTGTTTAATACTTTGAAAAGAGGCTCCCAAGTGAACAATATCTGCTGCCATTTTTTGCTTTCAGTCTTAGCTACTAGAAAAGAATTAGCTCAGGGCACCTAGTGTTCTGATGAAAAAGATCCTGGTCCCCAGACATTTGCACATGACCTTACAATGTTCACTTTTTTCAATGCTTTTTCTTTTTCTTTTCTTCTCTCCCCTCCCCCTTTCCAGAGGGTCAGAACATTTTGAAGTACATATATACAGCTCCACCCTCTGTTTACCTCTTGGGCATGCATATTGATTAAAAAAGAGACTGAAGGAAAATACACTTTTTAAACGTAGAGTCCATAAAGGAAAAGTTAAATATCGAGTGAGGTTAAAGTTTTTAATATTAGATATATTTATGTGTATGTGTGTTTTGCCTGTGTGTATGTATGTATACACATTCATGTCTGGTGCCCATGGAGGTCAGAAGAGGGGGTNAGAGTCCTTGGGACTGCAGGTATAAATGATTTTGAGCCTCAGTGTGGGTGCTGGGAATGAAACTCAGGCCCTCTCCAAGAGCAACAAGAGTTCTTTANGACTGAGCCATTGTTCCAGCTCTGAAGTTATAATATTTAATTGATAAAAAGTTCACATATTAGATCANAATCTTCAGTGTAAAATATATGCACAGAAGAAAAGAAAAGAATGAAGCCAATATTTGTTGCAAAGTAATAAGGCCAGCTTCCAATCTGCAATTCCCCATAGTAGTCTTATATAAAGGGAATAATTATCATTTAGGGGAGAAAAAAATAAAACCTTAAAGAGTTGACATGAGCTCACACAGGTGCTAAATCCCCTCACAATCCTGCAAATTAAAACACGTTGGCATTTCCTTCTGCTGGAATTCAAAAGAAGAAAAAGCATTATTTTAGTTAATTTTAATTAATTTTAAATTAATGAAATACCTGTTCACTGGGAAATAGACTCCTCAAATCCCCCACCTCTGCATATTGGATGGAACTTCTAAGTTNAGCATAATTCTCTCTGCTGATTGGAGGAGAACACTAGCAACAGACTGAGGGTCAAGGGCAGAACTAGACGGGACGTGGGGTCCTGGGAGAGCTGTTGAGACTAGAATCATGGAACTACACCATTTGCAAGACAACAGATGGTAACTGGTATCCCATCCTCACACAGGGGTCCCTAAGAAGCCACTGGGCTCTCTCTTCCATATTGGCATTCCCTTATAGCACACCAGCTCCAGCTCCCAGCTCCAATCTGAGAGTGTTAAGTGGGACTTGAACAGAGTCAACGGCATTGCCATCATTCCTCTTGGGCATGATTTCTTAATCCACTGTGAATGAGACAAAATGAAAAAACAAACACAACTGTCCAGCTTCTAGACCCACAGGAGCCCAACCCACTGGGACACAAACCAATTGGTCATGTTCTAGCTGGGATTTTGTGACTCAGAGTAGAGGTTGAGAGGACTTAAGTATTGCCCACAGAGTTTGATGTGTGGATGGATAATTATTCTGGTTATTCATCCTTGGGCTTTCTTCCCAGAGACTTGGCCAATGTCACAGTTTGCTATTGTCTTTTAATTTAGCAGTTGGCAACAGAAGCTCCTGTTTTGTGATAATGAGACATCAGGGTCTTTCTCTCACTGGTAGGGGTTGTTCTCACTCCTCTTAACAAGTTCTTTTCCACTAGAAACAAGGTTCAGTAGATTTCTTCCTGCAGTGGAAGAGCAGCTCACCTGGAGTCAGTTGGGTCTCTGTTCTGCTCCCTGCTCTGCCACCTGCCTGCTGTAAGAAACTCTGCAGTCTNCTTAGCCTCTCTACAGCTTCCTATCACACAGCGTTGCTGGGGAGATTCATTACAAATAAATAAGCTAATTATGGAAGGATTCCCAGCAATCATGGAATCTTAGTAAGTTATATTTTTCTCTTCTCTTGCTGTGTTTAGAATTGGGTATTTTCACCATAGGCATTAGTAATTGTGCCTTGTTAATAGCTAATAATTAAGTTCATGGAGTAGCCATTAGTGATGATCAGAGATATAATGGGACATTCTGGAAGGATTGATAGATTTGTGAGAGAGAAGATATAATCTGAGAATACAGAAATACATCCTAAAATGCTCATTTACTTTGTGTACACTGTCAAGCCAGGTTAAGATGATATCTGTCTGGGCTCTGGCTTTCAGGTTCAGCTTCTTGATGGAGATGATATGGANTGAAGAATTAGTATCCTCCACCATGAACATTGTGAGAGATACCCTACACAGTAAATGCATGGAATGAATAGTTTTCTAGTTTGTGATGTAAATTGTTTAGAGGAAAAGAATGTTCATGGATGATAAGAGGAGTGCATTTTAGGAAGGACATAGACAAAAAATTTAAATTATGATGAATTTATTTTCATGTGTATTTAAAAGAAAATTTTAACTAAATTCTATTCTATTATTCAAGGGGAAGCAAAAATTGTAACATGTATTGCTTTCTGAAATATGTTAAATAATATTAAAGGTGATATGTGGNTATGGAGTGTGTGGGAAATTCAGGAAGTTTGGCTGGAAGTACCATGATNCATTTCCTGGTACCCTATGGATGAAAAGAATCTCTTCTGTGAACTCAGGTAGCATCTTTCTTTCCTCTTTCTTTGCCCCATCTCCCCTATTTCTTAAGAGATAATTATGGCACTACTTAAGGAGTTGAAGATGAATATCCATAAAGCCTTTAAAAACATTCGCTGGCATGTGTTGATGTGAAACTAAAATGAGAAAGAAAACACAGGTTGTAAGGGTGGTTTGGGGTCTGTCTCTAAGAGAAGCATCGTGGCACTAAGTGTTAGAGCAGGTCTTTGATAAGTAGGTGAACTGCTACCCACACTAATGAAAACTAATAGGTCAACAGACTTGACTGTGATTCCCATGAAGAGAATTGCTGTAAGGGATTCCCAGCTTTCTAAACCCTTGTGAGTTACTTAAGGTCACAAATATATTACTGTATGACTGAGAAACCACACNCTTGGAAAGCTGGGAGCATACTCCTGCCAAAGTACAAAGTGCTGAGGAAATAATGGCACAGTGATTTCTCTTTTGGGACATGTAAGTACTAATCAACTGGGATGACTCCTCGGAGCCTTTGTGTGTCTGCTGCAGTGATGTTCTAGGCTCCCCAGAGCCTCCCAGAGGTGTATGAAACAATTAACTAAATCCTGCATCATCTTTTTCTTTTCATTCTGTCTATGAATACTTTATTCCATTGGTTCCAAATGCTTACCATTTTCAACTTAATACTTCAAAATTTGTAATTTGTACATAAGGCTATTTAGTTCCACTAAGAGATAGATACATTTTAGTTTTCATCCACATTGTTTTTCTAACTATTGGTACATGGCTGGTGGCTTGAATTTTAAAATTTTAAAAATCAAACAACACATATCAAGGGAAAAGGCACTGTGATAGACTCAGAAGTACTGTCATCAAACATCTTGTGGAAATATTTCTCAAACTTCCATTTCCAGGAAGATAATGAGGAGACCAAAGAACTCATTTAACCTAATCATGTTTAATGATGGTCCTCTTTGGGGTGTGTGTGTGTGTGTGTGTGTGTGTGTGTGTGTGTGTGTTCATGTATGTGTGGGTGCATGTGAGCACACATGTATCATCTGCATGTGGAGGTCAGAGGTCATCCTTGGGTGTCATTCTCCAAGGGCTATTTGTTTTTGTCTTTGCTTGGGTTTTGTTTTGAGACAGAGTATATTAATGGTTTGGTACACTCACTAAACTGCCTTGGCTGACCAGTGAACCCTTGGGGTCTACTTGTCTCTGCTTCCCCAATACTAGGATTACAAGCGTGTACCCCCATGCCTGGATTTTTCATGGTTTTGAGGATCAAACTCAAGCCATCATGCTTGTACTAGCCTCAATGATGGGCCCTTTTAAAAAATGATAACACTAAAATCTGTTTCCTAAAAGGCAGAATAAGATGTACTGCCCCTGTATAGACAGCAGTCACAGTATCACCTATCCATCAGTCCTGGAACTCAAGGGGTTTGCTCTACTTCTCCTTGTCACTCACCCAGGCAGCTTTCCAGGTGTGACATTTCTGCTTTGGAAATGGTTTTCCAGTTCCCTCCAATCTCTCCATCCTTCTGCCAGAGCTTGAGCCTTGCTCATGTCTACATGTTAGGTCAGCTCTCCTGCCCTCATCCTCTCTCTTCTGTTATTTGGCATTCCAGAGTTATCTTCCCAATACACATATTATCAAATGACTTTTCTACTTAAAATCTCCCTGGATTCCCACCAACCACAAAATTAAGACAAAACATTTACCACTAATTTGAAGGTCAGATATAGGATGGTAATTAGAAGATTAGTATTTGGATGCAAATAGCTCCATGGACAAACCATGNAACATTTATTTAATCATCTCTAGCCTCACTTTCCTAATCTCTTAAATGGGTGTAATTATACATCAGATTTTGGAAGATTATGGGATGACTAAACTAGATAGGTAGATGTCAAACAGATGATCCAAAACTGAAAATGCTTGCAAATTTAGAAGTTTTTGTAATGCTGTATGCTCAAGAACAGATTAGTGGCCTGTAGTTCCATTATTTCACACCTTTCCCCGGACACCTCTGTTTCAGCCACAACAAATGTGAAGCCCTTCTTCAGTGTGCCAAGCCCTTGCCTAGCTCCATGATTTTGTGCTCTCTGTTCCTTCTCTGCACAGTACTATTCTCCACTTCAGCAGTAGAGATAACTCCTGTCTACACTGCAGATTTAAAAAATANCACATAGCTTATTTATTTTTCTGTGCAACAAAGTGCTGAAGCCTTAGTCTTCTTACTCAGAACTGGGGAGAGTTAGGAAACTCCTAATTTAGCACAACCTCCTTCCTAAGTGGAAGAGGAGATCTTAGTTGACAGAGAGATCTGATTAAAGTTAGCAAGGGAAAAAACTCTAAAAAAGCTTACATGCCAAGAANCAAAAGCTAAGCAAGAAGGGGGCAAGATATAGTGACAGATTGTTTACTGTAAAGCATATTCTTCAAGGACATTACAGAATCCATGTGAACTTTAATCCCAAGGACTGTATGGACTAGACAGAAATAATCAATATTCCTTATGATGACTCTAAATCATCAAAAATTGTCATAATAATAATACTCACATACCTCTCTTTAATAAGATCTTATGGTTGCATTATGCTTTGCTTTTTTAAAAAAAGTATATGTGTGCACGTGCGTGTGTGTGTGTGTGTGTGTGTGTGTGTGTGTGTCCATGCACCCACGTAGAGGTCAGAGGACAAACTTGGGTGCTGGTCCTTACTATCCACCATGTTTTAGACAAATGGTCTACAAACTTCCAGGGAGTCTCCTGTCTCCACCTCTCCTCTCAACTATGCTGTGCTTTTCATGTTACCTGTTTTTGTTCACTGTCATTGTAATATTATTATCATGTGAACCCTGCACATCACAATGAGAAAGTGAGGTACTGAGAGGCAAAGAAACTCTTNCTAAGAAAGATCAGGGAGTCAAAGAGTTCCAATGATGCTAGAGCCAGTTATCCACTGATAAACTCTGCATACATAGCCATGGAAAACTATTGATGCATATTTCTATAATTAATGTATATAATTAAAATATTTTATTTAAAATATTAAACAGCATTACCTATATTTTTAAACATGGCTACATTGGCTAACATTAGAAATCAATTAAGTAGGATATCATGTATTTCTCTGATGCAACAAACAGATGTTTTAAAACATTAGCTTGTCAGAAGAAAACTCTAAGGGCAGTGATCGTCTTTGAGCTGCGTGAGACTATTAAGAAAAAGTTAAGTTTACATCCTCACGGGATGTTTTCCTTAGATCTAGAGTCACGTGGTCATGTAAGAGTTGGGAGGGGTGGGCACATTCAGTGTTCCTCTCATTCCAGTTTTGTTTCAGAGCTGGTTAACTTGCTTCTCTCGTGCCTGTCTTGGTTCCTCCACAAAGGCTGAACCACCTCTGTGGAGGACACTGCCTACTCTCCCTGTCCCTTCAAGCTTGTCCTTAGGGTGTCACCTTTTAAAGCCAGCCCTTGTTTCTCTTCTTATTCAAGCCAGATCCTCCCTCCCTTGTCTAATTCTTAGCCAAGCATAGCAAGGCCAGCTGGTGCGAGCCTTGTGAGAGACAATGGCGCCAGCCCTGCTTAATGGAACACTGCCTTGCCAGCCGAAGCTTCCTGGATCAGAGCAGTTGGCTTTGAGTTGTAGCCCATCCTCTGACCCATATTGACGTGCCTGTTCAGTGGGGATTAAAGCCTTGTGAACTGGGGTAAGAAGAGGTAGAAGAAAGAGGTCATTGTGAGTCCAGAGGGAATCAATATTGTGTCTTTGAAAAGGCATGTGTGTACTCCCAGACTGACCATCTGGGCTGTGTGGCCCCAAATCAACCACAAAAAAAAAAAAAATAGGAAAAAGAATGAAATTGGCATGAGAGAACTTTGTAAAGGGCAGGTCTGCAAGGTAGCTTGTCTGGGAAGATGAAGAACCTGCCAAAGTCACTATATAACAGTGCATTCAATAAAGGAAGAAAAGCTACATTCTAACACTTACCTGCCAGCCAAGTGTCCTTCCCTGCGCCCTACCAGATGATCTCTAGATGTGAATANGGAACTGTTTCTTCAGCACTCATCATTTCTTCCTAAGTTCTCAAGTGCCCTTACACACTTTTACAACAGGGTCTTGTTTACAACACATTGACATTTTAAATGGCTTCCAAACTTGAAACTTAGGAGGCATGCCCACAGACTGGAGAGTGGTGAAAATTCAGAGAACATATCTGCTCCAGTACCTCCAGAGCATAGGAAGTATTCCGTCTATTTCCGGACTCATGACTCAACTTTCCACTGGGGAAGGGAGGCGAGTAAAGACAGAGCATCAAAAGTGGCNAGGAGAAANTGACGGTGCAGGTGGGTGAGGCAGAAGGCAGCCCAAGCTACATCTGAGCTTACTCAAAGCAACAGCTTTGGTCTGTCCTGGAGATAACCAGGAAACCTGGAAAGTGTCTTGGGGAAACAGATGTCTTTTCTGGGGTCCTATCTAGCCAAATCCTGCTGTCAGTACCCAAGGATGATGTTCAAGCTGGAAAGGTAAGAGTGTGTATATAAGACAAAGTCTGGCTCCGGTGAATTTGCTGTTTCAGGACAAACCCTTAACATGTATTTCTCGATCTTTTTGAACCAACTCAAATGGCAAACTTTAACTTACCAGAAGAATCCCAAGTGGAGTAGTACAAAGGTAGGAAGTTGNTAGTTTCATGTCTGTTCAGAAGGAAGGTGTTATTTTTACTTGATTGGTTAGTTAGTTTAGTGAGCATACATGTGTACTGGAGAGGGATGTACCACGGTGGAGGTCAGGGGGCAGAGTTGGTACTCTTCCCACCATGAGAGTTTGGGGGATCAAACTTAGGTTATTAAGCTTGATAGCAAGCACCTTTACCCACTGAGTCATCTCCCCTGGCCCAGAAGGGACTTTTCCTAATAAGATTTGTCTACCAGAAACTCCTACATCTCTTCTTTCCTGTCATATCCCAGTGCCTAGCTAGGAGCCACCTGGCTGTGACANGGTTGTATCCAAATTCCTCTAAAGGTACTACCAGTCCCTGTGATCCAACTAACTTCACTGTCTCTATATGTCACACTTGTGTGCTTCCCACAGCCCCATCTGTGTCTACAGAGTCTCAGCAATTTCAAGGGAGGGGCCTCAGCCTTTACCCACCTTCTCTGTCCCATTTCCACCTCCATCACCATTCTCAAGGCCTGCTTCTCTTCTTCATTTGTTACTCACTCCCTCTGCTTGAGGACTTGGTGATTTCTGTCTTGTGATTATAATCATCCTAGGGGCAGCTGTAGTTTATTGTTGTGGGTTGACTTGTATTCCCCTAATAATTAATGGCATTGAGTGTCTTTTCCTAAACATATTGACTGTTTGTATAAACTTTTTGGAGAAATGCCTCTTTAAATCCTTTACCCATTAAAAAAAATGTCAAATTGTTATGGCTTTTTATGTAGTCTGGATATTAGACTCATATTAGATACATGATGTAAAGTATTTATTATTACATAAGCTGTATTTTTACTTTCTGGATGGTATGCTTTGATATGCAAAAGCTGTGAATTTTTATAAAGTCCATNTATTNTTATTTTTCTTTTATTGTCTGCACTGTTAGTGTCAACCTTAAACCCACAGCCAAATCCAGGGCCAAGGAGAGGAGCCCCTATGATTTCTTCTATGAGCTGTGTAGTATTAACTCTTTTATTTAAGTCACTCATTTTGACTTAAAAAAGAACTTATAAGAGGCTCTGGGGGTTTTCTCTCAGCTCTTTAGCCCACCTTCATTCTTGGAATTCCTTTTCCCCTTGTTCCTTTTCCCCTGGTGCTGTCTCTGTTTTTGCCTGTGCCTAACTTATTAGGCAGGACTTTTTCTTCATCTCCGGCCCTGGCAACTGCCAGGATTTTTACCTAAACTGCACTGTGTTGTTCTTTTAAATTCTAATAAAATCAACCTCAAACCTCAAAAAAATTCTTTAAAATCGTTTTGTGAAAATATAATTTACAACATTCACCAATTTTTACAACCCGCTGAGTTTTGACTTTGCCTTTTAAATGCTCGATAGTTTCCTATTATAGTCAACCGAATGCCCCCAACCCCGGCTCCAGGTAATCACTGAATCGGTGTGTGTCAAATTAGTTTTGTTTTGTCTAGAATTCTAGATAAATGAAAGATTATATAACAAGTGGTATTTGTGTCTATTTAAGTTTTAAAGGTTTTATTTTTAATTATTTGTGTGTCTGTAATGTGCATGTGGTACAGTGCCCACAGAAAACAGAAGAAGGTGTCAGATTCCCTGGAGTTGGAGTTATTGGTAGTTGTGAGCCATCAAGATGAGTACTGGGAACTGAACTGGGGCCCTCTGCCAGAGTGAGCTCTTGATAGCTAAGCCATCTCTCCAGCCCTTGTGTTTAATTTTTAATACTTNTGAGATTTGTGTAAGTTGTTATACATATTGGTAATTTATTTCTTTTTTATTTCTGCATTGTATTCCCACTGGGTGCTTTTATACCAATCTTTTATATCTAGTATTAAGCTGTTGTGAATGAAGTTGCTATGCACATTTTATAACAAACCTTTTGTGGGCATACATTTTTATTTTTCTTGGCTAAATTCCCAGAAGTGGAATTACTGAGTCATATGGCAAAGGTATGTTTAACTTTATTAAAAAAATGCCAACATATTTCCCCAAAGTGGCTGTTTTGTTTTTGTTTGTTTTGTTTTGTTTTGTTTTGTTTTGTTTTTTCAGTTCTCTGGAGCAATGTGTGCGACTCTCAGATGATCCACAACCTCAACAGCACTTGAGTTGTCTTTCTCCACCTTAACTGCTGTAGTAATCTCCATTAATGTCTCGTGCTTTTTTCCTTTGAGCATTTATTTTTAGATGAGATTTTAGGATAAAATAAGAAACCTGATCTTAGGTTACACTGGAGAAGTTCTCAGAAAGGGTAGAGAATTCCTATATGCTTCTCTCTAAGCCCTTCAAGCATTTCATATGGTGTGAGATAGAAATACAACAGTATTATTTTTAATAAAGATATCCCAACTGTCATCCAGCACCATGGTTGGAAAAATGATTCTTTGCCTATTCAGCAGTGTTGGTATCATTGTCAAAGCCAGTTGGTCATAGACACCTGAGTTCATTTCTGAACTTTTAATCTGTTGCATTGCTCACTGTTTCTATTTTATACCAATACCAAGCTGTTTGGTTATTGTAAGTTTCTGGTAAATTTTGAAGACAGAAATCACTAAGTCTCCTACAGTTGTTTTACAACTTTGTTTTGGCTATTTAGTACTTTTTGTAGTCTTATATGAATTAAAGATAAGTTTTTCTATTTCTTACACAAAAAAAAATGATTTAAATTTTTGAAACGATTTCATTGAATAATTATACAGCTTTGGTATTTTCATCAAAATAATATCAATTCTTCTAATCCATAAACATGGGATGTAGTAGGACTTTCTTGTTGGACTTTTTTTGGGGGGGAACCACCAACTCCCAAATAATGAGATGGAAAGTTTATTAACTATGAAAGCTTGGGCTTTAGCTTAGGCTTGTTCCCAACTAGCTCTTATAATTAAATTAACCTGCTTCTATTAATCTATGTTCTGCCACATGGCTTTGTACCTTCTCNCCATTCTGTATGTCCAACTCCCTCATGTCTCGCTGGTGTCTCTTGCATGCTTAGATTCTAACTCTGAGTTGCTCTTTCTTCCCAGAAGTCCCACCTATTCTCTCTGGCATAGCTATCAGCCATTCAGCTTTTTATTAAACCAATCACAGCAGTATCTCTTCACACAGTGTACAAATATCACACATTTCCCTCTTTTTGTCTAAATAAAAAGAAAAGGGCTTGACTCTAACACAGTAAAACTATATACAGTAAGAAAAATTATCAAATANNAATTACATTTACAATGTTCAGTCCNTTTGTATTTGGCAAATTCAGAGAAATTATTCTATTATCTATCCTATCTTGATGAGTCCAATGTTTTATACCTAAATTACTTTCTATCATAATTTCTATTACCATCCTAAAAATATCCTTTTAGACTTTACAACATTTTCTTAGATAAACAACTTAAGCTTTTATGTCTCTCAACTTTATAAACTTTACATTTCTTTTGTGAATATCTTTTCTGAATTTAGTAACAAGGAAAACTGTATAACTATCTAGTATTCAACCTCCATCAGAGATCCAAGAAGGATAAAATATTACCTGAGTAAACAGGAAATGCAGAGCAAGCAACTTCCAAAACTATAGAAATGACAAAGAAATCTGACTGCCTGGATAGTCACCCAAGGTTCCTNTGCAATGTTGGCGCATCCATCTTCAGTCTACAGGTCTAGAATGTCTGACAGACTTTTCTGTGAACAGGAATTTTGAAAAACTATCCTACCTTCTCTGAGCAAAGTTCGGCAGTGGCCTTCTTCTGTGTCTTCCTTGTCCAATTTGGACAGCATACTGTCAGCAGTCAAGGCAAGGCCAATTTCTTGCCCAGTGGCTAACTTTGCCACAAATGAGAGCAAACTTTATATAGAGGTTCTTCTCCTCTGAAGTAGATTGATACTGCCAGAAGCAGATGTATCTCCCTGTCATGAAAAGCTTTATGTTATTAAAACATTTTAAATGTCATATTCTATAGATCTCTGTAGTATTTGAAGACCATCTATCTAAAATATTACTGTTTGACCTTGAAAACATACCTAATATGACTACAAATTTGATTGTTACAGATGACTAACTACTAATCTGCATTTCTTAATTATCCTAAATCATTTGTAATATTAGCTTTCAAGGATTAGAACTTTACATGACATNTTTAAATGAGCTTCATAGGTAAAATACCCCAAACAAGAGTATAAACATATATACAGTATTATCTAACAAATATAACCTTAAATTTTATCAATATACAAAAATTCATACCAATGTAAAATATTTGAGAATAATAGTTGCTTTTTCGTTTAAAAGTAGATTCAATAATTTATCCTTTTATCCAATCATTCCTGTATCCCCCTTTTCTTTTTACAAAGAGATTCTTAAATCCAACCTCCTTTACTTAGTTTCCNTACCATGACCAATAACAATTTGTAACCAACCCTCCAAATGATGATAAACATCCATAACCCATTGAATGACAAAAAAACCACCCACTCCACCTCTTGGTGGAGTGTTCTTAAAATTACTTCCTGTTGTCTGGGGGTGATGGTATCTTTAGGGTACCCTGAGAAAANTGAGATAATGGTCAAGTTCTGGGAGAGATAGNTATATCACTTGTTGTCCAGTCTCTGTGTGATGGGAAAGTGCAGGGCTTATCTGAAGTCCTTGCTAGAGTAGTCTGTGAGGTTGGACTATCTCAGCTAGCAGCTTTGAAGTTGTTCTGGATGTAGATTTTTTTTTGAGGAAACTACAAGAGAGGCTGGATCACTTGTCTTCATTGATATCTGGTCCTTTTGTTCTGAAAACACACAAACTTTTAAAGGTAACCTACATATCTGCATCAACATAATTATGGAATGTGTGGTATGCACAAATCAGCTAAAGATGATTCCCTGTTTTATGTTTGAGCAGGTAACAGGCATCTGTCAACTTTATAAGTCTGTTTGGACTATATAACCAAACCATAATATAAATCTCCATCCATGCCATATGAAAGGATGGTATATAATAAAAAGACATGAAGATTCTAGCTAACAATATTTATCATGTCTCATATAGCCTCAGAGCTGTACCCATGTTAAGGGATCAGCTTATATATAACCTGTCTTGTAGTTTTTCCTTGATTTCTTCCTTCATGTATATAGCCAAGATTTTCAGAAGATCTCTCCTGATCAAATCTGATCTTCATTAATTNGGAAGGGATACATAGCTTTTTGTTTCCTGTGGAAACAAAGGCATAACCTCTCCCCCAATGCAACACATTTTCTGACTTCCATTCTCAAGATAAGACATCCATAAAATATATATGCTGGTTTGATTTAGCAGTTTTTTTCTACAATTCAATGTCTCTCAGCAGCATTTGCCCTTCACTCATCAGCATTCAAAAAATTCAAAGTCAACAAAACACTACACAGTATCCAGACACCCTGTGTATTTCCCATCCTTCTGTGGCTTATTCTTTTTATATTATTTTACTCTTTTTTTAAAGACTTTAT
>LZPO01008240.1:81665-100549 GCA_001675575.1 Neotoma lepida | reverse complement strand
TATGGAAACTGTAATTTTATGATAATTTTGTGGTTTTTGCCTTTAAAAAGTGTGTGCAACTGCAGCTCGGGGCTTCTCTCACTCCCCAGAGCAGAGGCCCGTTTGTACAAACGTTGCAACATTGCTGAAATAAATCCTCTTGCTGCTTGCATCAACTGGACTGGAGTCTGGGTTCTTGGGGTGCCCACCCGAGAGGATAGTACCCTGAGTCTGGGGTCTATCAGTCACCCTTCCAGCCATTTATATAAAAATTAGATCTGGTTGTAGGTGGCCTCAGGGATGATGAAGAGGAGCTCTGTAGTATATAGTCTGGGTAGTTTAACCTATAGCAGCTCCATCTATGCAGCCATAGGGGAGCCATCATCCATGTTGTTGGTAAAGACTCCCAGCATGGCTACTCTAGGGCCACTCCTACCCATAACCCCTCAGGCATGCTTTCTAAGTAAGCCTAGTAAATTAATTTGCCTGGGGTCATGGAGAAGTCCTCTGCACCTCTGGTGTGTGGCAAGGAGAACATGTATTTATTATAGGAGTCTGTCCAGAAGGCAAGAAGGTCAGAGGCAGGTCTTTATGCTGGACCCTGTCCTTCCATCAAACAGGGACCCTTCTGTTTCTTTCTAGCTGTCTAGAAGACTCGAGGTTCTATGTGGGTCTTGTGCCATCCCACTGGTGTTCCTGTCCATCTACCTCCCTGTGGGACGTCAGGCTTTGCTTTACCCTGTCACCCTCTATCAGAAGTGTAACTCTGCTCTGCTTATCAGGGAAAGAGGAAGAGAAGCACATGGATGTAACACAGCCCCAGCTCTTAGTAGAAATCAAGACCAGCTCTTCCCAGGATTGTGGTGTGCAGGGGAGAAGCTGAGGCCACTGTCTTAGCAGCCTTCTTGCCTCAGCCCAGACTCATGTGGCTTCTAGACCTAGATGACTAGGCATATACGTAGTTTCTTTCTAGTAGATACATCTTGGGGCCATGGGAGTTTGGTGGGGCCTTGCCTTTTACCAAGTAGCTGAATTCTTTCTATACATGCTTGCACCAACTAGGGTTCAGTCTGGGTGTAGAGCTAGGTAGGCCCTGGCCCTGGCAGCTCAAACTTCCTGAGCACTGTGAATGCCAGAGTGCACCAGAACACTCACACACCTAATGTTTGTCACAGAGAATTGAGATAAAAGGAAACACCAGTGTTTTGACCTGGTATAGTGGTGTTTGCCCCGCCCATGACCCTGGGCTATAGGGCCCAAAGGAGGCGGTGCTTGCTGCCATGGTAAGTGACCTCTGATAAGGAGCTGGAGAAGGGACACAGGCCCCCTTTTCCTGGCTCCTGGCTGCGAGGTGGATTTGCTCCCAGTCAGATCAGAGGATGACTTCTGCTGTCTACTCCGTTCTGTAATCATAAGTGTATTTCCTCAATTTATATCTTAATAAGTTCAGTTACCCATTTTATAGACTCACATGGATTGATCATAGTAACCTGGCCTCACACAGATCCAGTGGTAAATGTATGAATGACGATTGTCTACCTTAACAAACCTGCCTTAGCCTTCCACCTTTGTCCCTTCTGGGTTCTTTGGAGGGCCTTGGTTGGGAATGCCTCTTACACATTCTATGTCTAATCTGAATCCCAACTCAGATCTTCTCTACTCCTATTATCCTTGGAGGATCTTCTTTTTACTCAGCTCCCCGCTATAGCATTTAGTGGGTTAGCACAAAGACAAACCTACATGTTTCCCTGCAAGGAAGTGACTCAAGAGATAGACTAAACTTTTAGATACCGTTCAACTAGCCTAACTCTTTTTGTTGTGAATACATTCCATTTTCAGCTATGGTGAGAATATTAAGTTTTTTTAAAAAATTGCTAAGACACAGTGCTGTAGTTGCAGTAAAGCATCATAATGAAGCACAAAACTGAGGCACTTTGGAACCTATTATGGAAATTAAAAGATTTAAAGGACACACCTAAGTAAAGACAAGTGACTCTTTCTGCTCCCTGTGTCAGCTGCAGTGTCCTGGGAAGCGATCACAGCAATTATTAATCAAATTAATTTCCAGGTTGTTCTCCTGACCCTCAGGGGCTTGCAGGGAACCAGGCAAGGGAGGTCAGAGGACTGCCTGTCTATCTAGGATCCTTAGACCCAGTGATTGATGATGTACACGGACGTTTGGTTCTTCCTTCCCCCTTTCAAATATTCTTGAGTACTCAAATGCACTACTTGTGCTTGCAAGTCCACCCACCCCAGCTACTACTAAAATTCATAAGGTGAAACTTCTGGACATTTGCATGTCAACCCTTGGGATCTCTCCTTGTAAGCATTACAGCTAGGATGGCAAAGTATCCTGGCAGTCAGGAGCCAGGGAATATCACCACAAAGTCACAGCCCACAACAAACCTCACACAAGAGATTTATTGGGAGGGAAAAAACCAGGAGGGTGGCTGCCTCTGCTCTGGTAGGAAACAGTGGAAAACTGAACAGGATACAGGGCTTATACAGAGTTTCTTGAGGGGAAGGGTGGAACTTTTCGTGGTAGAGATTGGTAGGACTTCACGTTCAGAGATTGGACTTTTTACTCTGTAGGATGGGGGCTGGGTTCAGCAGTTAGGGCAGTTAGAGTGTCCTGTGGGTGGAACCTGGCAGTTGGAGGTCCTCGGGGGAGGGGTCTGGCCACTCCTGTGGCTCGAGGGGCTTACACTCCTGGCCTCTGCTTTCCTATGTTCAAGCTTCATACTCCTTCCCTGACTCTCCCATCACTTTGTATCTGTCCATGAACAATGTCTGTCCTCTGAGTTCTCTGGTACTCAAGTGTACACCATTCTTGGCTAGTTCTGAGTTGTCTCAGTTCTAAGACACTAGATTATACTCTAATCATAATAAATATGATCTAGTCAGCCTTTTCCCTCAATTGTCTACTTATCACAAAATAGAACTGTCTGGTCCACATGTCCTGTGAGCCCTGCAGCTTTGCAGGATGTCCTGAAGATCCCCGAAAGAACTCCCCAGTCACATCCTTCAGTTACCCTTTCTTTATTACTATTACCTCTTGGAGCCTCTCCCACCTTTCCTGTGGCTCTGGGCCATCCTTAGCACTGGTTTCTCTGCCTGGCAGTCCATGGAGGCTTTGGGATCCCTTTCACCCATCACCATGCTCCAAAACTTGTGTCCCTGATCTCATTGCCTATATGCCTTGACCTCAACCTCTGTTGTGTTTTCCCCTCCTCAGACCTGACGGCTGTGTTAGTAGCTCTTCATTCACCCATCATGATACCTTTCTCCTGAACCCTAGCCCTACTTGACTCCCTCACAAAGCTGCTCACACAGACTTGAGCCCAGTGGTGAAAGAACAGAACTGAACACTTCTTAGGAACATTCCTAGAAAGATAGTAATCTGGGACTTAGTATGTCATCTGGTTCACTCCTTTTGTTTAGATGCAGATATAAAGGGATGCTGGCAACCTGCTGTTCAAACAGAGAGCAGCACTTGAGAGCCCNGTGCACAGAGAAGAGTCTCTTCATCCCTAGCATGGGACACAAAGAAAGAACCAAGCCAGCCAAAAAATTTTCCCAAACTGCAGATAGCAGTGAAGGATGGGGAAAGAGACACCTAGAGTGGTCACCTTTGTCCCTCCATGCAACACTTTGTTACAGGGAGCACACCAGAGATGAGCACTCCGAGTTTATAGCCAATTGCAAATCTTCATTCCAGCTGGCTAGGACTACACTTAGGTATAGGGACCAAAGTTTAGTTCTCAGTATCCAGAGTTTGAGATGTTTGAAGACAAAAATCACATCCTGGCATCCTGCTCAGCAGCTGCAGAGGGACCTCTCAGGAGCAGGCAGCCTAACAGAAGCTAAGCTAAGTGCTTAACGNGTGGGGGTCCAAGAAACAGGCAGTGTAATGGAAGCTAAGTTAAGTGGTTAAGTGGTAGGGGTTCCCACCAACTAATTCCACTTCCATGAAGCTGTTTTTTGGGGTGGGGGAATCTTTTTTTTTACTCAGTTCCTCTCAGTAACATTTAGTGGGTTAGCACAATGCCAAACCCACATTGTGTGCCCGCAAGGAAGTGACTCAAGACACGGAATAGACTGTAGTTATAAATGCCATTGAGCTAGTTACTCTCTTTATATTTGTGAATACTTTCTATTTTGGGCTATGGTGAGAAGATTACATTTGAGGCACAAGTTGCTGGGACATGGCGCTGTATAATATACAGTAGAATATCATAAGGAAGCCCAAAACTACAGCACTTTGGAAGCTGTTGTGGATGTTATAAGATTAGTTTGTTATTCACTATTGTTATAGATTATACTGCATCTCATAAAAGGGATGAATGTGCCAANCAATATTTTTAATGTGTGAATATTAATTTGCCCGACTCATGAGAACTACAACCACAGTATGTATAAAGCTATTTAAAAATGAATTTAAATGGTCTGAATTTAAAGGTGATTGAGAGCATTAACTGTGCTTGCAGAGGACCCAGGATTCCTAGCACACATGGTGGTCCATAACCATCTGCAACTCCTGTAGTCATCCTCTTCTGGCCTCCACAGGTACCAGGAATACACACACATACTGAAGACATACATGCAGGCAACACAGACCAATTTATATATATATATATATATATATATATCCATTTTGTTCTCTTCGAATGAAATGGAGCACAGGAATACCAAGGTTCTTCTTGTGTAAGGCAGTGTGGCTTCACCTGTCACAGACACCAGTGTGTGTGTGTGAGGCTCTTCTGACTTTCTTCCAGACAGCAATGGTCTGAACAGACTATACAAGAAGATGCAGGGCAAGTGTGAGGGACCTGAAAAGCAAGGAGGGGTTAACTGGTACGTAAGGATGGCATTCCTAGTCTGCTCCCATGGAAGAGTCCAGGGACAGTCATGCTATAATGACTGCTTGAGAGGCCGTGGGAAAGATCAAGTCAGTTTAATGTACCTCCAAATAGGCAAAAGTAATGAAGGGACTCTACCCCTGAATCACTATGTGTTAGTAACTTTCCTCATTGCTGTCACTAAAGGTCTGATGGGAAGCTAATCAGCAGAGGAAGGGTTTTCTTTTGATCATAGTTGAAGGGGATAATTCCATATTGNTGGAGAATATGGGGCAGGATGTGTGCACATGATAGATCCAAGGTCATCTTTGGTCTCAGGCATTTCCTGGCCAACTGGAAACATCATGGTTGTGTGAAGGATGAAGAGAAGAGCCAAGTGTGCTGCCCCAAGGCCATGCGAACATCATCTCTGGTCCAGCCACTTGGTCTAGCTGACTCTTTGGCACTTAGCAGGCTTCACAGAGAACTTCTGTACATGCTTTTCTTTAAGGCTTTATACTCATTGGGGGATTTGTTTTAGGCTCATTAGGCTCATAATGAGCCCTTGTGAGATGCTAGTGTCATCATAGAATGGAGAACTGAGAAACTGCACAAATTTCCCTATTTTCAAGTGCCTGTTAAAGCTATTGAGATGTGGCCATCTGGTACCACAGTCAGACTGCTCTTCCATGTCTACCCTCCCATTCCTATAAACTGAGCTTTTCTCTACACTAACCATGGAGTACATGTGTGAAGAGTACACTGTTCTCTGTGATCTTCCAGAAGCGTCACTAGAGTCAAATGGGTGTGCTTCAAGAAAGAATGACATCAGTGTTCAAACACAGAGCAGTTATGGGTTTCCCTGGTTTCCTTCATGGTATTCAGCTGACTTAAATTTTGTTGTAACTGCATTCCAGTTTCCACGGTGATGTATAGACTATGTTAGAAACTTAAAGATTCATTAAGGCAGAGTTCAGTAGCTGCAATACAACATCCTACTGACACAAAATGTCACTGCAGTGTTGTTGAAGGTATTGTGAAAACAGAATGAATGCATTAGTCCTTCACAGTAGCTGTAGATGACACTGTATCCCACATGTAGAAAGGATGATGTCTAACAAGACCACTTTCTACTGTATGAAATTGTGACTCTACCTAGTGTGGTAGTTTGAATGAAAATGGTCCCCATAGGCTCATGGGGAGTGGCATTATTTGAAGGATTAAGACATGTGGCTCAGGGCTCTGGATATTTGGTCTGAGGATCCTGGTCCTCCTGAGGCTTTTAGGAGCCACACTTGTTGTGGGCTACCACTCCAGTGGTGTGAGCTGGGATCTGTCTGGGGCTCTGACNTAATTAAAGGTTCTGGTGAGGCTCTAGGTCCCATGGGCCATCTGTTAAAGCACTTGAGTTGTTTTTGGAGCTGGGGCCTAGCTTGTGTTTGAGTGCTTATAGGATAATGTTGCATCTCTGTGGGTCTCACCCTCTACCAATATTCTGTCTTACCTGTTGTCACCCCCAAATTAACCAAAGGCCTCTAGCACTGCGCTGTGCATCAGCTCTGACCTGTGGTTAACCTGGGCCCAGTCACACTAGACCTCACAGCCTGATCTTGAGCAGGCCAGAATTTAAAGTGACAGCTTCCTTTGTCCTTGTACACTGTGTATCATATATACTGTCCAAGACCTGTTCTCATGGAGTGTGAATCTAGCTTGGAATACTGCCTGGAATAATCCCACGGGCTAAACTGTAACAAAGGTTTATCTTGACTCATATCTCTGTTAGAGACAGTAATCAAGGCTGGCTTTGGCAGTACAGTGTCCTNGATGTGAGGGCATTGGGAGTCACTGTACTCTCAACTGAGTATCTAGTCACTCCTCCAGCCATTTGTATAAAAATTAGACCTGGTTGTAGGTGGCCTCAGAGATGATGAAGAGGGAGCTATATATGGTATATAGTTTGGGAAGTTTAACTTATAGCACCGCCATTTATGCAGTCATAGGCGAGCCATCATCCATGTTGGGTGCAGACTTTGAGCATGGCTACTCTAGGGTCACTCCTGCCCATAACCCCTCATGCATGCTCTCTAAGTAAGCCTAGTAAATTAATTTGTCCAGGGTGATCCTTGAAGGAACCAAATTTTGGTTCATCAGTTGGACTTGTGATGGAGGGGGTAGACATTTCCTCAAAACTCATCCTCCAGAGAGAAAAATTCCAGCAACACATATGTACCACACTTTCATTCTTATATTTCCAGCGGGCAGTGTCATTCCCTGTAGCCTCCAGGCCCACCTCTCTGATACGACTCTAAGCCTCTAATAGGACCCAAACTTGCAGAGGAGATGCCTGGGAACTTCAAAACTGTCCTCTTCTGTTTTATTTCCTCTTAAATGTGCCAAGGGCTTCAGTAATAGAAAAAATTTTCAGTAAAGTCAGAAATGTAGACAAGGAACTTCATAGTAACATCAACAGATGAGACAAAGTATATAATTTGGTAGTGAATGAATATTGTACATAAAATATCACTTATAATATTTAGGTTAATAATAAAATAGGTTAAAATAACCTATTTTAAAAGTCATTATTGGACACACCCACGTCATGGTACATGAAAGGAGGTTGGTGGGAAATTCTGAGAAATTGGTTCTTCCATTCTACCAGAGGTTCAATAGACCAAACTTGAATCGTCAGGTTTTTAGAGAAAAGTATTCTTACAAGCCAAGCCAATTGCTGACTCAATGACCTAGCAGCTGGCTGTCCCAGTATGGATTGTGAATTCACACTGAAAGTTATGTCAGACTGTTGCCGTGGATACGTGCTTACGTATTACTATTACGTTCATGCTTCAATTCTTAGTTCCAGCGACTTGAGACTTCTCAACATGCACTTGGGATAGTACAGAATTCTATATATTGGTTGTGATTAAGATTTAATAAAGAGGAGCAGATGTTCATGTGAAAGTATGATAACACTCACCATTAAATGCCATCCCTCAACTGGACTGGTTAATATTTGTTAAAATATTTCTTGAAATAACTTTCTCTACAATATATACAATTAATATACAATAAAATGAGTCCTTATGAGATGTTAGTGTCATCTTTCATAGAATGGAGAACTGAGGAATGCACAAATTTCCCTGTATTCAAGTGTCTGTAAAAGCTATTTGGATGTGGCCACATGGTACCATGCCAGAAAAGGATGTCAGAGTCCCTGGAACTAGAGTTACAGATGGTTCTGAACCACCATTTAGGGGCCTGCAACTATCCCAAATCTCAGAAAGAGCAGCAAATGCTCTATAACATTGAGTCTCATCTGCTCAAGATTTTAAGGCAGTTTTTAAAAATTTTTAATCATTATGATTATTATTTTTATGTATATGGATCTTTTGCCTACATATGTGTCTATGCACCATGACATCCACAGAGGCCAGAAGAGAACATTGGATGCCCTGAAACTAGGGTTACAGATGATGCTGAGTCACCATGTTGGTGCTTGGTATTGAACCCTGGTCCTCTGGAACAGCTGGTTTTCAACAATTTTCAAGTTTTTTCCCAATCATTCAGGCAATCAAACCAAAGCCTATTTGCTTACCTCTGCTGACATAAGTACTTGTTGTATATATTTTCTTTTGTAGAAAGACCATACATGAGACATAGAATCTATTTTGACATGGAGAATGGAAACAAAAGAAACATATATCACAAACANTCTGAAGCCTTAAGAATTTGTAGGTGTGACTACTAGCAATAGTGGAGAGGGTGCCTGAACTGGCCTACTCCAGTAATCAGATTGGTGAATACCCTAACTGTCATCATAGAGCCTTCATCCCGTAACTGATGGAAGCAAATGCAGAGATCCACAGCCAGGTGCCAGGCTGAGCTCCAGTCGATGAGAGAGAGGAAGGATTCTGTGAGAAAGGGACATCAAGATCATGATGGGGGAACGTACAGAGATGGCCAGGCCAAACTAGTGGGAACTCATGAACTGTGGACCAATAGCTGTGGAGCCCCCCATGGGACTGGACTAGGCCCTCTGCATTGGCAGTTGTTTAGCTTGAACTCTTTAGGGGGCCCCCTGGCAGTGGGATTGGTATCTGTCCCTGGTGCATGAACTGGCTTTTTGGAGCCCAGTGCCTATGATGGAACACCTTGAGCAGCCTTGATGTAGGAGGAGGTGCTTGGACCTACCTCAACTGAATGTACTAGGCTGTGCTGACTCCCCATGGGAGGCCTTGCCTTGGAGGAGTGGGAATGGGAGTGGGTTCTGTGGTTGGTATGTAAAATGAATAGAAAATTTTTCAATAATAAAAAAATGAAAAAAAGAAAAAATAAAAAAAGAATTTGTAGATCTTAAATCACAGAATTCAATGCAAATATGTCATTCATCATATATCAAAATCAGGCTTCACCAACAAGCAATAGTTGGGCAAAACTCTGAACGTTCTTTCTAGCATTGGGGAGATAGCTCAGCTAGTAAAGCACTCACCTTGCAGGCATGAGACCCTGATTGTAGTCCTAGAAGCTCATGTGAGAAGCTGTGCCCTGGGGTAGNAGTTGTAGTTTTCAATCCCTTCTCTCAGGAGCTCAGGCTCCGTGTCCAGGCAGCCTAGCCTACTTGACATATTCTAGATCATTGACTACCTTTCTCAAAAAAGGGGGATAATGCCTGAGAAATGACACCCAAAGTGCTTCTCTGACCTACACACAAGTACTTGCACCTATACATGTATACCAAGATACACACTAACACACTCTTTGCAACAATCACCTTACAACTTCTTCACACAGCCTTCAGTAATAAGCCTCTTAGCTGTAGAAACTAAGGTGCAGAGGTTCCCTGCACCTTCTCCAACAGGATGCTTGGTCATGGGTGTTTCCTAGCTCAGCATGGAGAAGCTCACAGGTAAAGTCCCACCATGAAACTTGGAGTCTGACTGACCCATATTCCTGATCCCTCATTTTCCTTTGGTTAAGCTGAAATGCCAGTTTTAGTGTTCTACTGTGTGGGTAGCTCAGGGTCATCAGGGGCTCAGCCAATCCCCTCTTTATGCCCCNTTTACCCTGTCTTGGGGCCCAGAGAGATCAGGTTCCTTTCCTTGGGATGCCTGCTGCTGGGAATCTGAGCCCTGGAGTTAAGCTGCCTGCTTAACTAGATTGAAGAGCACATTCCCTCCCAGGCTTGTGGATGCTCCTAGAGACTTGCCCCTTCCTCTCTTCTGGGTTCCTGTGCTTCCCTTGCTGCCTTCTGAATCCTCCTCCCTTCTGGAGCAGTTTTCAGGTAACCCTTCAGGGTTCTGGCCCCTTGNNTCTGGNTTTCCTGGCAGAAGGATGAGGGCTTCCTGGTGTATGATCCACCCTTCCTTCTCCATGCCTCGGTTCACCCTGAGTGGAAGGGCTTTGGACGGAGCCATTGCTTCTTGATCTGAAGGGTTCCATTCCTCTTACTGGTGGTCCCAAGCGGCTTCTCTTAAGCTATGTCCTCCTCAGGTAGAGCTCTGGGGTACCATGGGAAGGAGCTTGCCTTTTCAGCAAGCTCTCGTGTTTCTGGACAATGGACACATGTGAAGAAGGGCTGTCTGTGATGGCTCTGCCANTGTGGATGCCATCTGCTGTCCCAGAGCAAGAAGAGTTACTCTTCTGGGTGGCTTTGAGGTGGGACCTTGAGGTTTAGAGATTCTTATGTCTCTGTTTTCTAAGTGACTTTGACACTGAGGCCAGAATTTTGTCCTTATCAGAAGACACAAATGACTCAGAAGACCCAGAAAGCCAAGCTCTGGCTCAGAAGACACCAGCCCTGAAGGCAGGAAGGCAGNAGGAAGCCACTAACCCCTGTCCTGGAGAAAACAAAGATACCCTCTGGGGAGTGGGTCCNATGTTCCCTCATTACCATCTTTCAGTGGAAGCCCAACTGGTCCCAACCTGAGCCTCCAATTGCATGACCTGTTAGGACATTTTGGGCCAGTATTTTAACACTGTCTGCTTGGGGCCAGTAGGCTTCAGGACCACACTGGCCTTCAGCTTACTCTCATGCTTCTAGACAGCAGAGCTACCTTTAGTATGGTAGCCCCAGGGCAGGAGTGGACACTGAATGGAGCCCATGAGACTGGGCTGAGAGTTCCTGAACTTTCAACTTGATGGTATTTGTTGTAAAGGATTCCCTTCCTTGAGGAAATCTATAGGCATTGGCACCAGCTGCCCTTGGTTCCAATGCTATTGACTTGATCTCTAGTCAAGAACACGACAACACAGCCTTTCACAGAGGTTGTCTCAGTGATAGCTGCCATAAATCCATTAGTATTTAGTCTGTTCTCAGGACAGGAGAGGACCTTGACCTCAGGCAGTGTCTGGGATACAAGGTGAAGGTAAGCAGAACTTTCATTTCACAGTCTTATAGCTTGAGATCTGGTTCCTTTAGAATGGAACATTCTAAAGTACGTGTGGCTCCTGCATACATTTGGCCCCACCTCTCATGCACCCTGCAGCTGATGCAGGATCACTTCTTGGGGTTCACATCCACACTCCAGCTCTATTCTTAAGTGAAATGAGCTACTTCACTGAGCACCATCCTACTAGGAAAAGAGACTGGAGTGACTGCTAATGAAGTTCTCAGTTTGATGGTGGTAGGGGTTGCACAACTGACTAAAAAGAACTGAATTGTTAAAATGTTTTAAAGGCATGTAAATATTATTTTATATTAAAAAATAAAACAAAACTCAGAGGCTTCCATCATACGTTGATCAACTGCATCATTTTGGGGACCTTCTAGGCCCTCAAGCTGGTACCCTGTCCTGCACTTTTGTACACTTGCTTCCTAATTCTCTCCAGAGAGGCTGGAGTAGCCTGCTGCCTGAATCTGCCATGTTCTATCCCACCTCAGTATGTTGCTCTTCCCTCTACTCAGAGCATCCTACTGCCCTGTGTCCAAATGACGCCCTCTTCTTCCCCTCAGGACTTTATGCAAACATCATGAATCCTGAGAGGCTTTCTCTGGCCATATCTCAGNCTCTCTGAAATATCATGCCCATCATTCCATTCTCTGTCTGTATTTTATTTGTTCTCCCTAGAAAGTATTCGAACCCATTCTTCCATGTGTTTCATTTTCTAATCTTACCTGATGCCTGCCTCTCTCACTAGCTGTCAGCTGCAAGAGGGAAAGGACTTTGTGTTTTTTCCTTGAGAGGATTTGGGGGTCCAAGGGTACCCTGAGTGTTTGTGGAATAACTGACAGGTAGCAAGTGACCAATGTGTGAAACAGTGCCCCCAGAGGACCATCTGGATCTGGAAGTCACCTTAGTGTCTTCTAGCCACTGCTGCTTTCTTGAAGCCACAGAAGGCTCTCATGTGGCCTTAGGCCCCCTTTGATTTAGGGTCTGAGTCATGGAAATAACTCCTATCCAAGGCACTGACTTGAGTGGGTGAGTGGTGGGTACAGTCGACAGGGCCTTGGGCAGATTTGTAGGATCCAGGCCAGCCTCACCTGTTCAGCAGTCAATGGACTTCTCAGTGAGNCATTCTGAATCACAGATACTCAGGCTTCATGAGGGATGGAACTGTGTTCCTTAACTGATGTGGGGGCAGGTGTCACCTGTCCTCTAGAGACAGAAGCAGATANGAAGACTGAGAGAAGGTCATCCAGGTGTCCTGATTTGGGAAAGCATGGGAAGGGGAGGGAAGGCAGATGGTCTCACTTTTAGCAGCAGGTCCGTGCAGCCTCAGGGCAGTGGGGCACAGCACTGGTACCTATCATTGGCCCTTGCCTGTCCCTGGATGCCTGGANGATGATGCTGTGTCTGACGGGAGGAATTCAGGCAANAGACATCTGAATGTTCTCTAGACTCACTTATAATACAGCCCAGTCCTTGAATGTTTCCCANTGCACACTTTATTCAGGACCACANTGACCTTCAGGATGGTTCCCTCTTCAGTCCTGGAGACTTAGGAGAGATGTGATTCCCTGTGTGTCTCTGAGCCCATCAGCCTGCTCTCCTTACATACAGCACGGAGTCCAGAGAGGGAGTGGGAATGGAGTCAGGATCACACAGGCAGTTAACTGGAGGGTGAAGACCCTGCTTTCTCCTGAAGGCCAGTGTGTACAAACACAGCAGTGTGGCCTTCATGTATTTGGCAGGACCTGGTTCCCAGGACCTTGCAGATTTCCAGGAGCCAGACCAGTGCTTGACATCTTTGTCTCATTCAATCCCAAGGCCACAGAGGTTACCNGCTCCATGTTATACAATGTGAACTGATGCACAGAGACAGGNAGTCTTACACCACTGTAATAAAGCAAAAGGGAAGCCAGGATTTGAACTCAGATGTGTTCATTTGACGTCCACAGCCTCAAGAATTCCCACCATGTGGATGTTGGCCTTGGGGATGATCACCTCTTTCCCATGCACCTGTCTCTTATACACATCTAGATGTGTATAAGAGAGAGGAAGGGAACAGAGGAAGACGGGAAAGGGTGCACGGAGCCTAAGACTTGGAGTCAGACTGCTCAGTCCCCACCCTGGACTGACTACTAAATCAGTGCGTGCCTCCAAATAGTTACTCATTGAGCCTCAGTTTTCTCTAATGTAGACCTAGGGATGGAATGAGGGCTGTCTCTTATACACATCTAGATGTGTATAAGAGACAGGAGTCAGACTGCTCAGTCCCCACCCTGGACTGACTACTAAATCAGTGCGTGCCTCCAAATAGTTACTCATTGAGCCTCAGTTTTCTCTAATGTAGACCTAGGGATGGAATGAGGGTATCCACAGCCCCTTCCTTAGGCTTTGTCTGCCTCTGTCACCCCCCTTCTGTCCAGGGCCCTCCCTCTGCTCACCCAGTAAGTCTCAGGTGGTTGGAGTGTGGAAAAGTGGGACTTTGCAGCCTGGGGGACATGCTTTGTGGCCATGGGCCCAGTAGAATGCTTCACAGGTCAACAGTCTNGTAGGTGACTCAGGCCCAGGCTAGAGGGTGTGGGCANCTCTGGCCAGGAAGATGGGATNGAGGCAGGATCACGGGCTCTGGGGCAGATGGGTAGCTCCCTCAGACCGACATGGATTTGGGCCAGTAGGTGGTCNAACACAATACATACATGCTGATATCTATATGTACGAATATGTATTATGTTCACTTACAGTAAGTGCTTCTGTAAATGGCAAGAAAAATATCTAGCCCACATNCATATTNCCTTGTGATGCTCACCAGTTGGTCATTTTCCTAGGGACTTGAGATANGGTTTCCTGCTTACTTGGGTAATGTTTTTAATAAGAGTTCCAGATTTTGCACAAATATTATCACTTTGTGGTTAGCAACACAGACTCACTTGAGGAAAAGTCATTGGGACATGGAGAGTCTGAATTTCTTCTTATGTTGTCATAAGGAGGCCTAACCAGATGCTCGGCCCTCCACCTTGGACCTGCANCTTTTTAAATCTGCGAGCCAAAGAGTGTCTGCTCATTATACACTAACCACTCTGTGGTATTTTGCCCTTTAAAACAAAATGGATTCTGACACCTTCATAAAACACATCCTTTCCTTGTTTGCTCCACCCTAAGGAAGGCAGGGTTATGTGTGGGAAAGAGGCTGTGGAGGGAGGTAGGTCCAATCTAGACCCAGATCACCCTTCTTATTATGTTGCATTTGTTTGCTTTTTTTTCCACACAGGGTTTCTCTGCCTAGGCCAGGCTGTCATGGAACTCACTCTATAAATCAGGCTGGCCTTAAACTTCGAGAGATCCACCTGTGTCTGCCTCCTGAGTGCTGAGATTAAAGGAGTGAGCCACCACCGCCCAGCATTGTTTGCTTTTTTATGGCTCAATTTTATTAAAAATAAGACCCAAGCAGAAACGACTCTGAAAGCATGAAAACCAGGTGTACTGTTTCCTTTTCAAAACATAGGCTGTCTTGTCATCTGTGAGCATGGGAATGACGACACTGACCTTACCTTAACTGACTATTCTGTGAGATCATTATATGGACTTGTTGTTCCCAATCTTGTGTCCCATCCTGTTGATAATACAGAGAGTTGAACTNGAGATATAGATGGGGAAAAAAGACAGTTTGACCCTCTTCAATCTCAGAATCTAATTTAGTTGGGAACATATAGTTCCAACAATTGAATATACNATATGAAGTTACAATTTTCAGGGGCAATGCAATTTAAAGGCCCTGAATGAAGCTGCTGGGAATTGGCACAAGTTTTTGAATACCTGCCGTGCATCAGTCTCAACCGACCTGTTCAGGTCAGGAAACATCATGTTCACTGACAACACAGGCCTAGCCAGTCTTCAAGTAGGAAGCAAACATGATGAATCATCTCCCACCTCATTTAAAGGACAGGGTGTAGTCACTTCCCTGTACTGCAGTGTAGATGAGATGGTACTTCATTATTTCATATAAGGCTCTTAGTTTAGAAATATTTTGAGGACTGAACCTGGTACTAAACCCTCTCATAGTTCCTGCTACTCAAGACCCTAAGGCAGGAGCATCACTTGGGCAATCAAGCAAGTGCAAATCTCCAAATGTATAAATGTATAAATCCACACATAATAAACAGTCCTCAATCCATGTAGGGACCCCTTTCCCATTGGTGTGCTGTAGCTGCTCATTTGCAGCCAGTTAACTGGGTTTCACTTTTCTTCTCTGTTCCTTCTAATTTGTAATGGCAGATGAAATTGCACACATGCATTGAGAGAGGAGAGGGTGTGGTGGTAAGCACAGTCATGCACTTGCAAAGGTCAGAGAACAATCTCAGATGTTGGTCCTCTCTTCCCTTCTTGTTTGATGCTGTCATTACATACTGCATGCCAGGCTATTGGCCCTTGATCTTCAGGCGATTCTCCTGAAAGGACCAAGCAGACGCCATGACAGGCTACTCAGTCTTCTCTCAGAGATCAGGCCTCAATTTCAGTTTCCTGAGACTTGAGCAAGCAGTTTCTGGGAGGGCCATGAACANAAGACAGACAATCACTGATGCCCCTGCCATTAGGGACAGGGAGATAGGATGCACCAAGCCTGGGCCACTGAGCCAGCCCCCACAGTCAGTACATGCTAGGCCAGCCAGCCTCCACAGCAGCTCAAGGACAAAGCCTGGGACTTGTCCAGGCCTGCCCAAAAATGGATAACCGTAACCCCCAACTAACCCTAGCCAATTAAAAGTCACTACCATGATTGTCACTCGCATAAACCAACCCTGAGTAGTTCCTAAGTAGTNTGTAGACCCCAAGGCCCCCTTGCTTTAAAAACCCTGCCCCATTGCTACTCAGGCCTCTCCTGCTCTGTTGCAGTGTCAGACGAATGGAGAGACCCGAGTTAACTCACAATAAAAAGACTCTCTGCTTTTGCATCAGATTTGGTCTCTTGGTGGTCTTTGGGGGACTCTAGGTACAACACTTTAATCTCCACCTCTTCTGCTGGGAATTTATAGGCATGCATTGCTACCCCAGCTTTGCACAGGTTGTGGGGATTCAAACAGAGGTCCTCATGTTTTCATGGCAAGCTCTTTACCCACTGAGCCTTCTCCTCAGTCCCTACATTGATGTTTAATTCTAATTTTGTGTTTGAAATAAGATATAACAGTCCTTAAACAAATGAGCTCTGCAGGAGTAGGAGAGTCTGTAATGTGTGGTTTGAACTCTTTAGGAGTGGGAGAATCTGTTCTTTATGGTTTGGACTCTTCAGGAGTGGGAGAGTCTTTTCTGTATGGTTTGGATTCCTTAGGGGTGGGAGAATCTGTGCTATGTGGTTAGGACTGAAGGAGGAATAGGTGGACTTCACTGGCTGAGGCAGCAGCTTCCACAGCCACCCATCCGCTGCTCACTGCAGAATCTCTCAGGAGGACTTGACAAAGGAGGTGCCAAGGCTACAGAGTTCATTCATTCTTTCATTCCACTCAGTAGTGTACACCAAGTCATTGCACTGCAGTATGCATGCTGTGAAGCTCTAGAAACAAACTATCAACAATGAACCCAGTGCCTGCAGGTAATGTGTCCTGAGGATGCTCATGGTTTCTGTTTACTTCCAATTAGTTCCAATAAGTATGAGGATATTTGAAGGAAATGTTTTTAATACAGGAATTAATTCTGTATGAGGCATTCTGTAAGTTCTTTGTTCAGAAATATTTCAACTGTATTTCTATAAATACCTCTATTGGAAGAATGTTAAGTGACTGGCTAGAGTTTTAAATAGCAACTCAAGACAGACACATATATGACAAATATAAGTATACCAAATAGTTAGGCAATAGTTATGAATCATGTTGATTGATATGAGTAAATAATATTACTTTCCCTGTGGTAAAGCTGAAAATGAAGTAACAACAATCTCATAGAAGCAAAATGCTAGAGATAATTAGCAAGTCAGAATTTATAGACATAAGTGCAGTATACTGACTATTTCAAGTTGAAATCACTTCTATAGATGAGTCTGAGGGGACACAAACAGCTTCTCCCTGGAGTATTTTTGCATTCTCCCATAACTGAATCANCATTGCTTCTTGATTCATGGTATTCACTATTGTGAAACTATAAACAAAACAACTGGAGTAATTTCATGGTAAGTTGCCTGGGTGTGGGCTGACTACTCCAGTGGACCCCAAGCAGGCTCCAAGCAGCCTTGATCTCTGAGGCTGNGGGATGAAGCTGCTTGCTGTTGCTGTGCAGAATAAAAGCTTGGCATCTCCAACTCCTTTTGTGTTTACATCCTCTGCTCTGGGTAATTTTCTCCCCAAATCATCTCGGATTCCAGAAACAGGTCTGATGTATAAACATCTTTACAAGCATCAAAACTAGTGAGCAGACAACTTTCTATGGACAAATCCTACCTATGCTAGCTAGTTTATGTCAGCTTNACATAAGCTACAGTCATCTCAGAGAAGGGAGGGTCAGCTGGGAAAGTGCCTCTCTAGGGCTGTAGGCAGGCAAGCCTGTGGGGCATTTTCTTAATTAGTGATTGATTGGAAAGGGCCTAGCCTATCCTGGGCAGTGCCACACTTGGGCTGGTGGTCCTGGGTTCTGTAAGAAAGCAGACCGAGAGAGCCATGAGGAGCAAGGCAGTAAGCTGTGTTCCCCCTATGGCCTCTGTATCAGCTCCTGCCCCAGGTTCCTGCACCACTTGAGTTCCTCCCTTGCTTCCCTCTGTGATGGACTATTGTCCAGAAGTGTAAGCAGAATAAACCCTTTCCTCCTAAAGTTGCTTTTGGTCATGGTGTTTCATCAGAGCAACAGTCGCCCTGAGATACTACCTGAGCGATCTGCAGTAATGGTCAATCAGGTCTCGTGTCGGTGCCTTAGAAGACAGGGCTGATGCTGTGCTTGGATGCTTGAGAGAGCTTCACTGACTGAATTTCCCACCATGCTTTTTAATTAGTATCTTCTCTATTTTTCTCCCTTTTATTAAATTTGGATTCTTTTCTCACACAATAGAATCTGAATACATTTTCCCTCTTCCTCCTCCCAGTCTCTCCCCACCTCCTCTTCCATCCAGATCCACTCCCTCTCTGTCTCCTATTAGAAAAGAACAGACTTCTAAGAGATAACAACAAACATAACAGTAAAATACAGAAAGAGAAAACAAAAACCACCATATCAAGGTTCGACAATAAAAAGCAACAGAAGAANAAAGCCCCAAGAGATAGCACAAGAATCAGAGTCCTATTCATTTACACTTTCAGCAGTCCCATAAAAATACTAAACTGAAAGCTATCATATTATGCAGAGGACCTGGTGCTAATTGGTGTAAGACCCTGTGATTGCTACTTCAGTCTCTGTAATTCATATGAGCTTTGCTCAGTTGTTTTAGAGGACTTTGTTCTCTTGGTTTCCTCTGTCCCCTCTGTCTTCCTCATGCCTGCCCCCACTTCCTTGGGGTTCCCTGAGCTCTGAGGGGGATGATTTGATGGAGACATCTCATTTAGAAATGTGTCTTCCAAAGTCTGTCTCTCTCTGCATAATGTCTGGCTGTGGGTCTCTGTATTTGTTCCCATCTGCTGCAGGAAGAAGCCTCTCTGATGATGGCTGAATAAGGCACTGATCTAATCGTTTCTATTTGGTTTTGGAGGAAGTTGATCTGTGTTTTTGTTGT
>LZPO01008240.1:54445-70139 GCA_001675575.1 Neotoma lepida | reverse complement strand
ACACACAAGGTCACAGTGACTTTCCCCGGAACTCCTGCAATTGCCCTAACTACAGTTGAGCAATTATCTCTTTACCAGAAACCTCCGGTTGTGGTGGAGCAGCGGTTGGGCAGCGTATCTTAACAGAAATCTTGACTGCGATTAAACAGTAGTTTAGCAATTCTGCTCTGGCTTTAGCTTCTCGTTCCCAAGGGAGGGGGTTTCAGGCCTAAAGAGTATGGGGGTTTCAGGCCTAAGGAAAGTTGGGGTCTTACAAGGTCTTACAACTTTCCCCCACTGCCCCGGCGGCTTTTTTGTTTTGTTTTTTTTGATGCAGTAACCTGACAAGAAGCATTTTAGTGCACAAAAGGTTCATGCTGGGTTGTAATTCCAGGGAATCATTCTGTCATGGTGAGGAAGAGGGAATCATTCTGTCATGGTGAGGAAGACATGGAAGCTAGCAGTGAGGGTATCTCAGTGGGTGCAGGGGCAGTTCACCTGACATCCACAATATTTAAAAATCATTGAGACCCGGCTTCAATGCCTAAAGATCTGTCCCCAGTGATTCATATCCTCTAGGGAGACTCCACCTTCTAAAGGTTCCAAGCCTTCCCAAATGGTGTGAACAACCTGTCNCTAAGTGTTCAAACACTTGAGGCCACAGGGGACATTTCATTTTTGACCTCACTTTTAACCGTCTTCTGTGAAGGAAATTAGTATATTCCAAGTTCAAAGAAACAGCTGTGTCATGTGGTCAAGAGTTTTAGATGGTCACCAGGATGCACCCAAGCCAACGCCCATTTGCCTGCCAGTGTTCCTGTCTTCCTAGTGTTTCCATTAGGCATTAGTTTAGTTATTTCTTTTCTGTAACTTTCTTTGAAAACATAGATGATAATGGGAAACTATTGTGACAGCAGGGAAGTCAGACAGAATGAATATACATCACACAGATAGTCTGTGGTGACTTCAAATGCAAAAACTACACTTATGTAGAAAGGATAGGATTTCACACACACACACACAAAAGCATTGTCCCTATCCCTTGTTTATGTTCATTTTGATAGGGTGGATGTTTCAGGTGATGAGATGCTTGCATTGGTAACATAAGGAGTTTGCCATGAATTGGTACATCAACACACTCGGCTTGGGTCCTGACTAGGGGTGTTAGGGAGTGAATAAAGGACAGACACACAGACACATGTACAGAAAAATGGGGTCAGAGTGTAGAGCTGAAGTGTAAGCTCTGATGAAGGGCATCTACTAACTTTAGCAACCTAAAATGTCAGTGTGCTTGTTAGGTACAGCACAGGGGGAGTGGCTGGCTGCTCTCTGGCAGGAGGTCTCCATAGGCAAGCAGTCTCAGGCCTGAACATCAAGAGGAGGAAGATGCAGCTGCTAGTCTTTGTACACACTGATCAGGCATCAGTAAACACTCACACTTGGACCAGAAGAAGGTTTGCCAACTTCCAGCCCAGCCCACATGGGAGAAAGGCTTTGCCAATCTCCCCTAGGCTCTGCCCATGTCAATAATATACCCCTACTCAGGACTTCACCTACTCAGGGCTTCACTCACTCAGGGCTTCTTCTGCTCCTACAAACTGGTCAATGGCTCAAGGGTGCAATCATATTTGAGAGGCATTAATAATGTAAGATGGTGTGTTCTCCAGGCCTAACAGTATGAGACATTTTCATAGATAGTGCCAATCTTCCCAGAGTTCTTTCTTAGCTCATGTCATTCAGAGAGGCTCTATTCACCATGGTTATGCAATTGCAGCTTTGTGTGGAACATTACCGACCTTCCTTAGGAAGTGGACACTGAGGATACACTAAGGCAAACATTAGTATTATTTTAAAACTCTTGACTCTGTTCAACCCAGCCCTGTGTGAGAGGACACTGCTGTCATGAGTAGCAGGATATATCCAAGAACAATCACTTTAAGGCCTGTGATGTAGGCTTTCTGTGAGACCATGTGAGGTCTGTGGGAGAACATTCTGCCAATAACTAACTTTCCTCAGCATTGACATCCTGTGCCTTGTGTTCATTAAGTCACTCAGGAACAGCACAGATGTGTATCTGTCTTCAATTAAGATCTGCATTCCCTGTGTGGAATCAAAGAGACACAGTGATGAGTGAATGAGAACACCCAGTGCTGTTATGTGAAAGGTCCAGTGTGGGACTCCGATGTGTGGATCCAGATTTGGAGGCTCTACACTGCTGTCTTTAGCCAGATAGGATGTTCTGTAGTCTGTGTAAATTTCTGGATTTCCTATGCCAATATGAATGCATATGATAAGGTAGAGTTTAAGGTAACATAGTCCAGATTGGAATTGCTACAGCAATCCTAACCACATCTCTGTGATGATGTCAAAAGCACATAGAATGAACCAATGCTGATACAGAGTGTTGAGGCTCACCGTTTGGGAAAACCACACCCTATGAGTACCAGATCACCCCTCACCCTGTCCTAAGGCCATTTAGGAATGGGAAGATCCTTTAGTGATATGTAAAGGCCGTGTAAGTTTTATCTATAAATTGTGAGGCTGTGTGAGCTACACAGCCTGGGACAGAGATAGATAACTACTCAGAGTAGCACTCAGTATTTACATAATGCCCCACTCTTGTGCAAACTCTCATGTGGGATTTGTTAGCAACCACAGTGTTGAGCAGGGGCCAAATCATCTTTCTTGGTCATCTTAATGTCACTTTGCTGGTCTGAGCCTGGACATATCCTTTATGCAGTGAATACAAATGATGCCATTGTAAAGGAAAACCAGAAGGAGAAATAAATGATATGTAGTGGTTGTTTTCAATTTAATAATGTAAGTAATACCTGCTCACCAATAAGCTATTACTGTATCACAAAGAGTGAATACTTCTGTATGATTACACCATGTGCTTGGTGGTATATTCCTTTTTCTAGACAATGTGTACCCTATCAATATTTAAATTATCTATGCTAGGTCTGGTGAGATGGCTTCCTTAGTAAATGTACTTGCCTTTTTAACTGTTGACCTGAGTTTGATTCTTGGAACCTCCATAAAGGTGATTGGAGAAAACCATGTCCTCCAAGTTGTCTTCTGAACCCTACACATGTGCCATGGCTTGTACTCTTACACATACTTCATGTACATACACAGGTATAATAATAATAATTATATTAATAATAATATAAAAGCAATTAAAAATAAAGGCATATGTGGTTAGCAAATACAATATATATGTATAATTTGATCTGTGGTGGAGAAAAGCAGTTTTACTGATGTTTAAAATAGTTTCCATTTTTCTGATTTGAAAATGGCCTGAGAATGTGATAGAAATCTTTAATTATAACACATATTTCAGTATTTTCCTGATCTAAGAGAGATTGTTTCTATAATTACTTTGAGTTATTTAGAGTAGTCATATATTATTTTGTACCTCATACATATATGATGTTTTTGCAATATTTTTTACTATGTGAAGTGTACATTATGTAGTCATCAGTACAGGTATAACCACAGGATTTACAAATGCATTTTAACACCCATTTTAATTCTATTGAATGATATGAATCGAAGGAAAGCTGAGGTGGTCCTTTAGTGAAGCAGTGTGACTTCCCCTGCTAGAGGCAATAGTGTGTGTATAAGTTACTTTCTGTACTGACTTTATTCCAGACAGCACTGACTCAGAGGATGATGTGGTTAGCATCAACATGAGAAGTACAGAATGCGCTCCTGGTAAGTAGCGCATCCCTGATCAGATTTCATGAGAAAGGACCCAGGAGTGGTGAGGTTACACCTCCTTTAGGGGTGGCAAAGGGCTGGGAAAGTCAGGCCAATAGGCTTCGAGGTGTGCAGAAGCAATGCTACGCCTGCATCACTGAAGCAAAGTGTTGTGTTTACGTGCTCATATAGAGTGACCATTTCATATTACATAGTGTGTTGTCTGTGTATCAACACAAGGATTCAATTTCTCATTTAATAATTTGTTCCTTGTCATCCTTCAACACAGGAAGATAGTGTATTTTAGGAAGAAAGTAATGCCTGTGTTCTGCCCAAGATTTTAAAGTAGTTTATTATTATCTAAATAGTCAAACCAAGTCAAGTTTGCTTTCCTGTCTCCTGGTCCTCTCTGTTTTTCCATTTATAAGAATTTTAGTTGTTTATTACATGTTGTCTTTGGTGGAGAGTCTCTTGTATAGAGAATATATTTTGACATATTGACATATAATATGAAAACTCCATTGAAAGTTTATGAACCAGAAGAAACCTGAAGTGGATCTTGTGAGAGCCAGCATGGCTTCACCTGGCACAGGCAAGAATGAGGGAGCCAGTGTCTATTCTTTTTGACAAACATAGTTATGGGATGTTGGGATCTAAGGACCCTGAAGAGGGTGGAGGAGGAAGTGAATGGGGTAAAGTCAACACAGCCCTGTGGGATGCAGTGAGTGGGACCAGGAGAAGCCAGGTCACCTTGTGCTTCAGAGGCTGAGGGAGCAGAGAAGGGGATGAGACANGTGGAAGTGTGCATGCTTTTCCTCTCAGTGCATTAGGGAAGCAGTGCTGACTGTGGACTTTGCTGTGCTTGCTGGAGGCTCTGCCATTCAAATGGGATCTTTGCCAGAACTACTACTCCCCCATGTCTCCTTTGTTGTGCTTACTCTAGGCAATGGTGTCCATCAAAGTTTGACATTGGGATACTGACCAGTGACAGAGGGAATCTACCTGGTGGGNAAGCAGTGCTGACTGTGGACTTTGCTGTGCTTGCTGGAAGCTCTGCCATTCAAATGGGATCTTTGCCAGAACTACTACTCCCTCATGTCTCCTTTGTTGTGCTTACTCTAGGCAATGGTGTCCATCAAAGTTTNACNTTGGGATACTGACCAGTGACAGAGGGAATCTACCTGGTGGGGCACAACTCTCTCATGGGCACTTGGCACAAACCTGCAGACACAAGTCTTATAGATTGGGCCCATCAGTGCCAGAGAAGCAGATCTCTTTCTGGTCTGTGCATACGTGTAGAACACCATGCAGGTTTCTTTCTGTCCTTTCAGTCCTACTTTAAAGGGCACACCTCAGGCAAGAACAGAGTGACTCTTGCCTCTGCTCTGCTCACTGTGGAGCTGGGAGGTGAGCACAGACCTTACTTTCACCTCCTTTGCATCCTGTGCTCCTGACATTTGAGGGGCTTTCAGGGGTACCAGGCAAGGGAGGTTAGAGAACTGCCTGTCCATCTGGGGGCCTCAGACCTAGTGAGTGATGAGGAACATGGGCTTTTGATCCAGTTTTGTGCTGCTTTTCAAATATTCTTGCATGAGTACTCAAGATGCAGAGGGTGGGCCTTGCAGTCCTCCCTATAACTATGGTAGACATTCATAGGGCTAAAAGGCTTGGACACTTGGGCATCACCTCTTCTTAGAACTCTAGGGCCATAGTCTCACACATGTCCAACCCTCACTTTCCTGCACTCATCTTCTACTATCACATTGTCATTGCTTCCTGCCACCTCTGTTTGCCTTCCGAGGTCTGTGAATCTCTTGTGTGTTCTACTCAAGAGAGTTCTGACCTCTTTCTCCTCTTCTGTAGGCACTAGTTTGTAAGCTAAGTATTCTGTCCTCCAGTTGTCTTCCCAGGAGCCTCTGCAGTAATGTCATAGCCTTTGTTCATCTCCAAATGTGACGACCTCATTCTCTCATTGCCCATGCATTGAGTCTGTCCTGTGTGTCCTGCCTAGAGCATCAAGAGCCCACCTGCCTGTTCGCATCCTTCAGTCACACTTTGGCTGATTACCTCTTACCCAGAGCCCCGCCCCCTCCTGTTGCCCCAGGCCATTTTGGCNCTGAGTTCTATGCCTGGCAGTCCATGGAGGCTTTGGGATCTTTTTCACCTGCTACCTGCTCCTGACCTTGTGTCCCTGGCCTCATTGCTCGCATGACTTGACCTAAACCTCTGTTGTGTTTCCCTGACCTCAGAACTGAGTGCTATTTAAATAGCTTTTCATTCACCAATCAGATTTCCCTTTCATGATCATATTGACTACATCACAAAGCTGCTCACATAATCTGAGGCCCAACAGTGAGGAGACATAAAGGAGCACTTTAGGAACATTGTTGGGAAGACAATCATTTGAAATTGAGCACACCATCTTATTTAGTCCTTTTACTGGGGAGCAGATGTGAAGGTTGCTAGCGACCAGCTGTTCAAGCGGGAGAACTGTACCAAGAGGGAAGAGCTCAGTGCCCTAAGAAGTGATGCTCCCAGCATGAGACAAGACACAGAAAAAGAATAAAACCAGCAGAAACTTTCCCCAAGCACATGGATAGTTGGTAAGAAGATACCTAGGGGTGGGGGGTCGGGTCACTCGGATCCTCCAGGGACTATCTAACATTGTGACAAAAACCTCATCTCTGTCTCCTGAATACTCAGTGTTTCCAGATGCCCTTGAGCTGGGAGAAGTCCTGTTGCACCCCCTTGTGGTGCACGAGAAGACAAGAAGTAACTGTTCCTCATGCCTTCCCCAAAATCCTGGAGGTGGNACCAAAACTTTTAATATAAAGTGTCACTTGCATCCTCCTCTCTCCGAGCCCCTCAGTGCCCATGGTGTGATGATGCTGTGTTGGGCATTACTGGGAGATGCACACATCCTTCTCTAATTCCATCTGTGGCTCACTGTCGACAGAGAAGCTGCAGCATGGCTGGAGACAGTTGTGCTGTAGCACCCGTTTGTACATCAGGACTGCCAGCACATGAAGCTGCCTGGCAGCTGTTGTCCACGAGCACAGAGCAGTGCACAGAACAATGCACAGAACAATGCACAGAACAGTGCACAGAACAGTGCACAGAGCAGTGCACAGAACAGTGCACAGAACAGTGCACAGAACAGTGCACAGAGCAGTGCACAGAGCAGTGCACAGAACAGTGCACAGAACAGTGCACAGAACAGTGCACCTCTCCTGCACACACCTGTGGGGTGAGTGCCCATTCACCTGGTGCAAGAGCAGCTCTTTACAAGCCTGCCAGCAACCACTGGTACCAGTTTCTGCACAAGCATCCTGTCGAGCTTTGCACCACACTACTTACTACTGCCTGTTGGGGCCAGCCTCCAGGCAGCACCAGGAAATGCAAAAAAAAAATATTCACAAATGTGGGGAAAGCTAAACTTTCCTATCTGAGGGGAAAAATAAGGAAACACACTTTCTGATGGTAACTTTCTCTTTTACTTCATCTTGAATAGTCTCTCCTCTCAAAATCTCTCTTTACATACATATATCTCTCTCCTACACAGCCATACATCGCAATAAATAGTTACATCTATTTTCACATGGCTACACATCTTTCTTTTATAGCCACACAAGCTCTTTCTTCTGCATAGCTACTCATCTTTTACGCAGCTCTCTCTGCATACAAAACTTCTACACAGCTACTCACAGCCTTTACACAGCAGCTCTCTACACAGCTCTTTCTACACACACCTCCCTCAACAACCATACCTCTTCTCTCCACACATCTCTCTTTATTCACAGCTCCCCCCTACACACACACACAAATTAAAGATGTGCTCCCACACATTCAACTCTGATTCGTTGGTGTTTTATTTGGACATACTTTTTATTTTTGCTTCACTTTCTTTTCCCAAGAAATTATTTTTGTTTAGTTTTCAAGGCATGGTTTTGCTAAGTTCCCCAGCCTGTCTTTGAACTTGTGGCAATCCTCCTGCCTTAGCCTCCTTAATGCTGGCATTGCAGGTGTGAGCCACCATGCCTGGCTTTCCCAAGTGGTTTTTACTTATAAATTTGTCTAAGTGTTTGGCATTCTCTAGCCCAGTCAAAATATGAACTTTTTGAACCTGCAACTTCCTTAATTCTCTGTGGAGGTGAGCAAAGATGCACTTACTGAAAGAACAGTTCTTTCCCGTGTTAGCAATGTACGGTCGTTAACATGGTAAAACATCCTTACCTCAGAGTAGGAGTTTGGGAACAAATCAACTCCTTTCAAATTTTTGTTTTGTTAAGTGATGCTACTTAACATTTATGATCCACTTACTAAGAAAGTGAGCAGCCAGACAGATTAGAGTCACATCTGCTGAGGGTCCACAGGTGGTAAGGACACAGTAAAACTGGTGTCAGTGCCGAGAGCCAATGAATTGTCCATCATCCTCAACAAGGGGAAAGGTTGGTGAGCAGCGCCCCCTTGTGGACTTGTCATGCAACAACCATCTAAAGGGGGCCGTAGTAGTAGTACATGGGGCATCCCGAAAAGTTCAGGGGGCAACACGGGTTCAGTTTGTGCCCCTGATATGGACTGGTGCCTGTGCATAGAAGGTATTTCCTCTGGCCCTGGGGTATTGTTTCCCCTGATGGAGGCAAAAGATCTTGTCCCTGCTTCCTATCCCAGGGCTCTGACTGCTCCTCTTTTTGACCCAGCACCAAATGATTACTTATATATGCGTGCATGAGTGTACACATTTATCCTATGGCAGGTCTCCTTGTCCCACAGAAATCAGTCACAGCAGCAGTGTAAGATGGTGGGAACAGGGAAGGATGCTTTAGAGGGAGATTGGGCCACTCCCACATTCCAGTTTTCTACCCTGAACTGAACAGCCCTGTGTTTACATCAGGTCAGTTATGTCTCTGTGTCAGACGCACTGCTGGTGTCTTGTCACCCAGACCGACCTGGAATATTTCACTGATTCAGCATGACACATACATCAAAGAAGTTTCCCGAAGAAATTTCCGAAAACTAAAGCATTGACCCGAAGCCCACTGTCTGGCTTCCAGTTATGCTGTATGGATATCTTAATGTTGTGTGATTTTTCCAGGGGAGACAAATGTCTGTTTACCCCAGGTAGGGCACCAACCACAAGCCAAAGAAATCACTCCATCCAAGTCTAGAATGGCGAACCAGTGAGTTTAGTTAGGTGACTTAGGCGAGCATGGACAACTTACAGTTGAACCATTGAGGAAGAGTCTGCCCACCAGCCTCTGTTCCTCGCTTTGTGTCCTTAGATGGGAGGCAAAGTCCCCCTGATTCCACAAGGGAATGTTTCTTGTGAAGGCCTCCAGTAGGTAATCATAGCTGCTCTGATTTCATAGTCGGCAGTGCTCTTGGCAATGCCCAGAAGACACACATGCATGATTTATTACACAAGCCTCCCTGCCCTTCACAGCCAGAGTCCCCATAGCTGTGCTTAAGGTAGGTCTAGTGGGGGATTAATCTGCACTTGGAAGTGCCAAGCCCCTACACTTCTAACTCACTATGAAGAATTTCATAAAATTTTTCATTTTTGGACCAGGCAGGGGTGGCCCACACCTTTAATCCCAGCACTCGGGAGCAGAGGCAGGTGGATCTCTGAGTTCAAGGCCAGTCTGATCTACAGAGTGAGTTCCAAGACAGACAGGACTACACAGAGAAACCCTGTGTAACCCTTCACCCCTACCCCTGCAATAAATACCAAAATAAAACAAAATTTCATTTTTGTTCTCAGGGAAAACTCCCCGTCTTTACACCCATACCACACTCAGCATTTTTTTTTTCTTAAGAAGTTTATTACAGGAGGATCACAAGATCTTGGCCATCATGGAAGACATAGCAAGTCCCTGCCCCAAACAAGCAAACAGGAAATAGGAAGATGTCAGTAACAGGAGGCTGCTCTGTGAAGGAAAGATTAGTGCCAGCGCTTGCACCAAACAGCTAGTGTGTGGTGGGCAGAGGGCACTGTGAGTGGCTGGAGGCAGCGTTAGAGTCACAGCCACATGGGAGAAGTTGAGCTGCTGAAAATTAAATGCACCATAAGTCAGGCTTGCACCTATGTCTATGCACTACATACTTGCAATGTCCCCAGAGGCCAGAAGATGATGCCATGGGCCTGGAGTTATAGGTGATTTTGAGCTGCTATGTGGGTACAAAGAATTGAAGATGAGTCCTTTGTAAGAGCACCCAGTGCTTTTAGCTGCTGACCCATCTCTCCAGTCCCATACTTGAAGGATTTATTTTTTAGTGATAACGTGTGTGTGTGTGTATGTGTATGTGTATGCAGTGCCCAAAGAGGCCAGAAGAGGGCAGTTGATCTCCTAGAGTTGGAGATATGTTTGCTAGGAAACTAAACTCAGGTCCTCCTTAAGAGCAGCAAGTGTCTTAACCACTGAGCCACCTCTCTGGCCTCAGCAGGTCACACTTTAGTGTTCAAAAGGCAGTACCTTGAATGTTAAAATCTATCCCACTTTCCCTAAGTTAAGACTCTGGAAGTAACTTGGTTAGGGGAATATAGGGCTTAGGGACTCATTTCATTCTCCTCATAGGATCAGATGAGCAAGCTAGTAGGATCATAATCTTTGCTTTGCTTTTCTGTTTAGCCCAAGGTGAATTTGCTACTTTCTAGGCACACATTGGACAACTTTCCTCAATTATGCCAAACGAGGTCCCTGGAAGTTTTGAGGGGGCACATGAAGAAAACATTGAATCTATGAAGAGTTCAAAACCTCGCCAGGTGGTGGCGGCGCACACCTTTAATCCCAGCACTCGGGAGGCAGAAGCAGGTGGATCTCTGAGTTCCAGGCCAGCCTGGGCTACAGATCGAGTTCCAGGACAACCGGAGGGCTGTTATACTGTTACATAGAGAAACTTTGTCTCGGAAAACCAAATAAACAAACAAAAAAAATTCAAAACCTCAGGGAGAATCTCGTCTTGGAACTGAAAAATAGATGCCATTTAGAGAGGAAGAGACATAAGAGGGTGATGTAAGATGGATGGAATATTCAAAGGCACAGAAGCAGGGATGTTCAAAAAATGGACTGGTCCAGGGTCAAAGGCTTTCAGGGAATAAAATGAGGTAGAGCCTGGTGCCACCCTGTCACCAGAGCCAGCTTCAGGGGTGTGTGTGACCTATGTCAAGGAGCCCACTGTTGCCTGCCTTGGGAACACATATCTAAACACTAATGGTCTTCATAGGTCTTCTGCAGACAACTTCCACTGCTCATTTTCCCTAGAATCTGCCTTTAAAACAAGATTTTTGTTCAAATCAAGTGGTTAGGATCATGGCTTTGGAGTTATAGGGANAAGACCCCACCCAACTCCAACTCTGCCATCTTCCAGTTCTGTGAACCTTACAGGCAAGTCCTTAACTTCACTGGGTGTCAGAGTCTCTTCAATTACAAAAGTTGAAATAATAGCCCCCTTGGATGGTTCATATCAGGATTCACTGAAGTAATGGACATAAACAATGTAAAGGGTAGCATAATAACTATTAGTTGTAGTGGCTGAGAAAATGACAGTATGTTGTTTTATTGTCTAACGACATGTGCAATTGTTCTCAAATGAGTGTTTTCTGGTTGTAGTGGTGGGTGCAGAGGGGCAGGGGAGGGGGACTAAAGAGATGGCTTAATGGTTAAGAGCATTTACTGTGAGCTAGAGACCACCTCTGTGGTTAAGAGCACTTGTTCCTAACTGGACCTGGATTCGAATCCCAGATCCCACATGATGACTCAAAACCATCTGATCCAAGAACATGCGTGGTGCACATACACGCATGCAGGAAAAACATTCACACACATTTGTTTAAAGCACCTCCCAGCATGCACATGGGACAAACACACACACACACACACACACACACGCACACGCACACGCACACGCGCGCGCGCGCGCACACACACACACACACACACACACACACACACACAGTTCAGTTTTCAGCACCCACATAGGACAGACTGACTGATACACGCACATATATAATTAAAAATAAAATTGTAAAGTTTTTTAAAGATTTAAAAGTTTCTTTTAGAGGTTTGTTTTATTTTATGTGTATGAGTGTCTTGCTTGTGTGTGTGTGCGGTGTTCTTTGAGGGACTTGGCTAAATAATAGGCATCACATTTCTCCCTCAGCACTAACTAGCCTCCAATGCGGCAGGCCCCGCCCCGTCCTCTGCGTGTGCCTGGTGCCTTCGGCCATATGCCCCGCCCCCTGGGCACGCATGCGCGTCGTGGGCCGCTGGGCGGAAGTGATGCTCTTGGTTCGGCGCTGCTGGGTCCCGCAGCTGGCGGGAAGGAGGCCTCGCTGCTCNTGTCAGTCACCGGCCGGGCTCGGCGGATCATCCGGCGGGAAGGACAGCCGAGGCTCCCGAGTCCGCGAGAAGCCGCCCTGGAGAGTGCTGTTCCTCGGCACCGACCACTTTGCCAGGGAGACGCTGCGGGCTCTCCACGCCGCCAGGTACGCGGTCGGGGCGGGGTCCCAACGCCGAACCTCGGCGGCGACCGCAGGGCAGCGAGGGTCCCGGGGTCCCGGGGTCCCGGGGTCCCGGGGTCCCGGGGTCCCGGGAAGGCGTGCCGTCGGGTCCAGGCCGGCGGAGCTCCTGCAGGCCCTTCTCTTCCTGAGCGTGGGAACCCGGGCTCGGAGAGGCCCCGCCCGTGCCTAAGGCCGTGAGCAGAGCTGGTTAGCCAAAATGGGCTGTGACTGCAAAGTTCGTCCCTTCCCGGTGTTGCTGCGCTCCAGTTGGTGGCCTCCAGTTCCTTACCCTTCTGCACGCCGGTGTTTAATAGGACTGAACAGCTTCCAAACGAACCGTTTTCAAATGGATACATTTCTAAGAACAGTTCCGTGTACGTGTAGTGTTTATGAGATTTAACAAACCGTGTCTGCTAGGAAGAACGTTATTTGTAATTCAGNCTTTCCTGGAAGTCTGATATGTCCACCACCCCACTTCCCTCCCAGTTTGAGGTTGTTTGGTTATTTATCATTCCCTTGTTCCTTGCGTTTACCCTCCCCCGGTTCTGTCACCTTCATTTCTGCCTCCCTACAAATACTCATTTCTCTTTTTAAATTTATTTGTGCGTGCGTGTGTGTGTGTGTGTGTGTGTGTGTGTGTGTGTGTCTGAGTGTCTGAGCATGACCTTGCTGGTGCCTGTGGCGGCTGGAAGAGGGTGCCAGATTCCCTGGAGCTGGAGTGACAGGCAAAAGGAAGAGCAGTCAGTGCTCTTAACCACTGAGCCATCTCTCCAGCCCCATAAAGTTTATTTTTTTTAGTTAAACTAAAAACCCTACTTGTTGGTTGCATTAGTTTTAATTATTTAAAATTTAAAAATTTTAATTATGTTATGAGTTTAATTCTAAAAATAACTTTGCTGTGCATGAGGTAGTTTAGCTTTGAGCTGCTCAACACTGTTGCATTCTAATCTTTCTAATTCAGAGACAACAAAGAAGAAAAGTTAATTGAAAGACTGGAGGTTGTCACAGTGCCTTCACTGTCCCCCAAAGGACTGCCCGTGAAGCAATATGCTATACAGTCCCAGCTCCCGGTGTACGAATGGCCTGATGTGGGATCCGGAGAATATGACGTTGGAGTAGTGGCTTCCTTTGGCCGACTTTTGAGTGAGGCTCTTATTCTTAAATTTCCCTAGTAAGTTTTACTTACAAGGAAAAACGGTGTAGAGATCATGTCTTTATGAATGGGTCTAGTACCTAAAATGCCATAATTTAAACTGCTTTCTTTTTTTCTCTTATTTATTTTTTCCAGACAGGGTCTCACTCTATGTAGCTCTGTCTGTCCTGGAACTCACTATGTAGATCAGGCTGGCCTCAAACTCAGAGATCTGCCTGCTTCTGCCTCCCAANTGCTGGGATTAAAGATGTGCACCACCAGATCCAGGTTAAACTGTGTTTTCTCTACTGTCTTCTTTTAAAATAAGATTTTATTTTTGGCACAAAACGTTAAACTCTTTGTTACTCCTTGGCTTTCATCTGCTGTCCTGTAAGTTTCATGTCTATGTTAACAACCCCTGCCCAGCTCTCACTGAAGAGGCTCAACACCTCTGCAGATCTTTATCTCAAGAAATATCGACCCCAGCCTTCTGGTTGTTTGGGCCCCAACAATCAGAGTTATTCTCCAGTTATCCCGTGTCCCACATCTAGTCCATTCTGAAATCCTCATGGCTGTGCCTTCAAAAACCAGAAGATTCTGATGGATCTCACCACCGGCCCTGCTTCCACTCTTGCCTGTGTTACTGCAGTCACCTCCTAGCTGGTTTCTGCTTTTGTCTTTGGCCCTGTCAGTGTTTTGCCAACCCAGCAACACAGTGATCCCTATGAAGGATCTGTCAGACCATGTTACTGTGCTGAAGCTCCTCTGGTAACTTGCAGTCTCACCCAGAATAAAAGTCAAAACCCTATGTCAGCCCATCAGAACCTCCACTGATCCTCTGTGGATGCTGTGGCTTCTCCTGATTCATTCTGTGCCAGCCATCCCTTGAACAGGGTGAGCATTTTCTTCCTTTAAGATCTCTGGCCCTGCACACGCCTTTACCCCAGCCCTCGGGAGACAGAGGCAGGCATTCTTCCCTCAAGGTCTCTCTACCTGCCAAGCGTGTATGCATTCCTTTGATCTCAGCACTCAAGAGTCAGCAGCGGAGAAGAAAAAAAGGTTAAATAAAATCTCTGTACTATTCCCTTTATCTGGAAAGCTCTTCATGTTTTTGATGGCGTTTCAATCAACAGTAGAGTTGTATATGATGCTCCGTAAGATTGTATGGCCTAGTGACGTGATAGCTGTCTGAACTTGTGTAAATTACACCCTCATCCAAATGTTTGAATAGGGATATTTCCTGATTACACGTGTTTTATAATGTATCCCTTTTTTTATTTGTTTGGTTTGGTTTTTGTTTTTTCCCCCAAGACAGGGTTCTTTGTGTAACAGCCCCGGCTGTCCTGGAACTCACTCTGTAGACCAAGCTGGCCTCGAACTCAGAGATCTGCCTGCCTCTGCCTCTTGAGTGCTGTGATTAAAGGTGTGTGCCACCACTCCCTGGCAGTTTTTTAATTAAAAATTTTTTGCATAGATATATTTATTTTATTTGTGTGAGTGTTTTTCTTGCATAATATGTATGTACCATGTATGTGCCTGGTGTCCAAGAAGGTCAGAAGAGGGTGTCAGATTCCCTGAAACTGGAGCTATGGATGATTTTGAACCACTGTGTGGAGTGCTGGGAACCGGAACTCTGGTCCTCTCAAAAGGTGCTCTTAACCGCTCAGCTATCTCTGCAGCCTTTGCTTGTTTTCAGTTAAGTTTCATTGGTTGCTTATAATGAGAGTGAACTTACCTCTGGCTTTGTTTTAGGGGATACAAACCTCAAGGTTGTGTGCTTTTAACCCTACAGGTTATATAGGTTAGATGATACAAGCTGTTAGGTATTTTGGGGATGATGATTGTTTTGAAACAGGGTCTCAAACAGGCTGGCCTGGAACTCACAGCAGTTCTCCTGCCTCAGCTTTCTTAAGTATTAGGATTAATATGTACCACGACACCAGGCTCTTGGAAAATTTAATGATGAAAGTGCATGTTAGTTTGGTAGTGAAAGCTAATTCCCACACTAATTTCTGCCTTTTCTAACTCAGTGGCATACTGAATGTACATCCCAGTTGCCTCCCGAGGTGGCGTGGTCCTGCCCCCATAATCCATACAGTGCTTCATGGAGACACAGTCACTGGAGTAACAATTATGCAAGTTAGACCCAAAAGGTAGAGCTTATTAATGTAAATTTTTTTGTCAGTCTGTCTGAGGCCTTGCTGGTTGGGGGAGTGGTTGGAGTATGTTAACCTGGGTGATTCCCAGTGCCACCCTTTACTTTTGTAGTGGCTCTGAGTATTCCTAATTTCTAACCTAAGACATGTCTTTGAGATGCATACAGAATCTCTTCAAAGCCCTTGTAATTGGTCATTGGAATTATTAACACCTGGATTTTTTTT
>LZPO01008240.1:20611-51770 GCA_001675575.1 Neotoma lepida | reverse complement strand
AAACAGGAAAACAAAGGCATTGAACATGTCCTAGTAATGTCTAATTATCCAGTCCATACAGGTTTTCCTAAATGTCCAAAAATCTGTTTATATCTGTTAAAACACACACACACACAAAACTAGGATCCAAGGAACACATTTTCAAGACTGCTTGAATCTTTGTTTTTTGCTAGTATACTCCTAAGTAGTCATCAAAACATGTACAATTTTTGGTGTGTTTTGAGTTTCTTTTTTGTTTTTGTTTTGAGACCGGATCTTGCCCAGGATAGCTTAGAAATCACATCTGTCCTCCCTGCCTCAGCCTCCCAAATGGTGGAATTATAGGCATGTACCACCACACCTAAAAATGGAGTTTTTGCAAAAAAATGTTTTTAATATAAAAGGGCTTGAGGTATAGCTCTAATAGAATGTTTCATGGTGCTAAATCTCAACCAAATCATAACAAAAATGCTTTTGAGTTAGAAAAAGATTGCCTTAGGATCCAGTTACTGTTTATCTTTTTCTTTGCTTTGTTGATTTTTAATTTTGGCTTTTTGAGACATGGTCTCATGTAGCCCAGTCTGACTTTAAACTTGCTGTGTAGTTCAGGATGACCTTAGACTCCTGATCCTCCTGCCTTTATTCCCCCAAGTTCTGAAATTACAGATGTATGACACTGCACTTGGCCTGTTTTGTTTATTTAATAAAAAAATTACTAGCTGGACAGTGGTGGTGCACACCTTTAATCCCAACACTTGGGAGGCAGAAGCAGGGGGATCTCTGAGTTTGAGGCCAGTCTGGTCCCAGAGTGAGTTCCAGGACATCCAGGGCTACACAGAGAAACCCTATCCAAAAAACAACAAAAAAATTTACTATCTTTATGTTATTTATTAATATTTTTATTGATTTTTTTCTCTTGACAATACGTCTTTGACACCACTTCCTTAATTAGATTTTTCTCTTTTTTAAAAAAAGATTTTTTTTTTATTTTATGTGTATGAGTGTTTTTTGCTGCACGTGTGTGTGTATGTGCACCACATGTGGACAGTGTCAAAAGAGGGTTTTCTGGAACTGGGGTTGCATATGGTTGTGAGCCACCATGTGGGTGCTGGGAACCAAAAGGCAACAAGTACCCTAAACCAGTGAGCGTCTCTCCGGGCCCTGCTCCTTTGTTTTTGTTTTATGAGCAGAATGTTTGGTTGTGTGGATCTATCCTCCTTTATTCAGCAGACCCCAGTCTTCCATCACTTTATGCACGTGATGCTTCCTAATCCAGCAGATGAGACTGACGTCAAGTGTGGTGGTGCATCCCTGTGATCCCAGGAAGCTGAGGCAGACAGATCTCCAGTTCAAGGCCAACCTGGACTACATAGTAAAACCCTTTCTCAAAAACTGAGTAAATAAAATTTTGGAGTGGTTTTAATGTAGATTATTCCTGTGAGTGACACTGGTGATATTTTTATGTGTTTAAGGAGTATTTGTGTGCTTTATACTCCCTTTTCAGGGAAAAACCTTACTGTTGTCCATTTTTCTCTGTCAGGATTTTCGTGTTTTCCTTTTCACTTATTAGGAATATTTTACATAATACTGAAGTTTAGCTCAGTAATATGAACTATATATGTTCTTTCAGTTTGACATGTTTTAATTTAATATTGTTTATTTTTGTCTTTTAAAAATACTTGCATTATTTATTTGTCCATTTTTAATTTTTGAGACAGGGTCTCATTATGCACCCCTTGGCTGTCCTAAAACTCACTGTGTAGACCAAGTTGGCCTTAAACTCACAGACCTGCCTTCCTCTGCCTCCAAAATGCTGGGGTCAAAGGTGTGTGCCATCACAATCAATCTTCTAAAAAGCTTGTTTTTATATAGTCTAACATAACCATTCTATTGCTCTGGGCTGATTGTTTCCTTCATTTAAAGTACAGAGGTGAATGTATGTGCCATGGCTCTGTGGCCAGAGAATGGTTTTCAGGAGCTGGCTCTCTTGCCATGGAGGTCCCAGGAATTGAACTCAGGTTGTCAGACTTGAAGGCAAGCTAAGCCATATTGCCTGCCCCCTCTGGAGTTTGAATCATAGTTGGAAGGGTGTTTTCTATCCTGGGGTTATAAAGTAGGTCTAATTACTTTTACTTCATACTGTAGCAAGTTATAGACATATGCCAAAGTTGAACATTCTCTTCTGCTTGTAATTGAGCCTCACTCTGTCAGTTCAGGAACAAAGAACCCTATTCATTCTTGCTGTTGTCTCTCAGCCCCTAAGGTTTCTGCTGGCACCAACTGCGTCAAGTGGGAGGAGCAAACCTCAGAGCAAGTACTCAGACTTCACCTTGCCATTGGGAATATAGTGAGTTGAAAAGTTGGATATTATTTCCTTTCTGGGTATTTTTATTTAGGAATGGAGCTTATAAACTAAACTTGGGAAATTTTCTTTAACTTTAAATTTTAAGTCTTGATAGAGGCTTTGGAATTCACAAAGTACTTTCGATTGTACGTTCTGCAGTATTTCCTAACCAGGTTTGATTATCCTTTGTCATAGCTATGACAAGGAGAATAAAAACAAGATAAATAACTTAGGTGTGACCAGTCAGTAAGCAAGGAATCTTAAGTCTTCTAACTCTATCTAATATATTTTTCTGCCTCTGGTCAGTAATTTATAAAAAGTTTTTNGAACCCAGGGCCTTAGCGCTCTACCACTGAGCTGAGCTGAATCCCCAACTCCTTCTTCCAGGTTTTGATGTTTTTCTGAGGAAGTTTTTGTTGTTTTGGTTGTTGTTGTTTTTGTCTTTGTTTTTTCCAGGCAGGGTTTTTTGTGTTACAGCCCTGGCTGTCCTGGAACTTGCTTTGTAGATGAGGTTGGCCTTGAACTCACAGAGATCTGCCTGCCTCTGCCTCCTGAGTGCTGGGATTAAAGGTGTGCACCACCCCGCCCAGCTCCAAAAGATTTTAATTATGTGTATATGTGTGTTCAGGGTAAGGGGTGTGTGTGTGTGTGTGTGTAATTAGCATACCTATGGAAGCTAGAAAAAGGTATCAGATCTCTCTAGTGCTGTAGTTACAGGTGATTGTGAGCCCTCCATGGGTGTTAGGAACTGGATTTGGATCTTTAGGAACTGGATTTGGATCTTCTGCAAGAACAGCACTTGCTCTTTTTTTTTTTTAACGTACTTTTTTTATTGATTACTGTGGGAATTTCACATGCACCCCAATCCCACTCATTTCCCAGTCCTTCCATGTCTACCCTCAACCCTTGTAGCCGCCCCCACAAAAGAGAAGGAAAAAGTAAAAACAATAATAATAATTAAAAAAACAAAACAAAACACTTCACTGCTCCGTCTTGGTCTGCTTTCTATCACATATTCATTTGTCATAGTGGCCTTGGGAGCTGCGGTGTGTCCCACAGTGGACCCTTTTGTCCACTCAGCCCTACTTGCAATGTTCATTGCCATGAGTTGTTGCTCTGGGTCAAGGCCTCTGGCTCGTACTTCATCATCAGTACTGGACCCTCACCGAAACTCCTCTCAGATATCCTGCTGTTGCCCGAGTCATGGACGAGCAGCGCTTGCTCTTAACCACTAAGTCATCTCCAGCCCCATATTTGTTTGTTTGTTTGGAGATCAGGTCTCATGCTGTGGTCCAGGCTGGCTTGGAACTCACTGTGTAGCCCACCTTGTCCTCACATTTAGGCATTCTCCTGCATTAACCTTCCAAGTGCTGGGGTTACCAATATGAGCCAATACCTGGCTTGCTTGCTTTCTTCTTTTTTGGGGGTGGGGGGTGGGCAGTTTCACTGTGTAACCCAGGCTGGCCTTGAACTCTAGATCCCCCTGTTTCCACACATATACATAATGTTTTAAAAATTCAGCATTAACGTACAGTGTGAAAATAAATGAACTCAGAAACTGAGAGAAATCATTTTCTGTTACGTTGATTTTTATTACACCTTCAACTTTTGTGGTATTTGTTTATATTGTAAATATGTTAAAGTAGCAAAGTTGGCATTTCACTTTAGGGGGAAGTGGATTAACCAGTAAATAGTACTACTGGGGTGACTGGACAGCCCTTGCCAGTGGANGCCCTCTCTTTTTTTTAAGATTTATTTAATTTCTTTATGTATGTACTTGTGTGTCTGAGTATATGAGCATGTGTGTGTACAAGTACACATGCCCATGCATGCACACAGACCAGGAGAGGCCATCTGATGCTTCAGAGCTGGAGTCACAGCGGTTTCTTAGATTTCAGGCTTGTTGTGTGAGTATATGTATGAATGTTCGTTCTGCGATATGAACTCCCGTCCTCGTGACTACACAGCAAGCTCTCCTAACCACTGAGCCATCTCTTTTCTCAGATGGAGGCCCAGTGACTCTGCCTTTATTTTCTTTCATTTTATGCATATAGGCATATATGGTCTTTGTACCATATGTGTCCCTAGTGCTCTTGTTGGCTAGAAGAGGGCATTGGATCCCCTGGGATTGGAGCTATAGACAGTTAGGAGCTGCCATGTGGGTGATGGCGATTGAACCCAGGTTCTCTGGAAGAGCAGCAAGGGCTCTTAACTGCTGCGCCTTCTCTCCCTTGTACATTTTTTATATCAAACTGCTAAGCCCAGCATGGTGATGCACGGCTTTAATCCCAGCCCCCAGGAAGCAGAGGCAGGTGGATCTCTGTAAGTTCTAGGCCAGCCTGGTCTACAGAGTGAGTTCAAAGACAGCCAGAGCTACACAGTGAAGCCCTGTCTCAAACAAATGAGCAACAACAACAAACAAAACTTCTGTATACATGCACAGTTAATGTATAGTTAACAGTATTATATACCTGAAATTTGTTAATAGGTAAAACTCATGTTGTGTGCTTTTTGTTTTAGGAAGACTAAAGATGGGTCAAGTATTTACACACAGAAAGAATAAAGCCACAAGGACTGGAAAACAGCAGTTGGATAACTTTATAATTACATTATCTTAAAGTATAAACAGGCCTTGGGGTTGGGGATTTAGCTCAGTGGTAGAGCACTTGCCTAGCAAGCGCAAGACCCTGGGTTCGGTCCTCAGCTCTGGGGGAAAAAAAAGTATAAACAGGCCTTTTCTTTTAAAATATGGTTATGAACTAATGAAGTCATGTGAGAATAGACTGGTAAATATAAATCCACAAAAATTAAAAACTTACTCATGAAAAAGTGACTAGTCATGAGACTCAAAGTTGTCAAACTGCAAGAGAGATCTATAACATGTACAAGAATTCAATGACTAATTTCCAAAATACGTATAAAATTCTCATAAATTAATAAGAGACAGCTCCGCTTTTTGTTTGGTTTAGTTGTTGTTTGAGGCAGCGTCTTACTCTTGTCCAGGGTGGACTTGAACTCATGGAGATCCTTCTGCCTCATCTTCCTGAGTGCTGGGATTTTAGGTGTGAATCCCCATACCTGCTTAGACTCGGGAGGAATCTTTTTGTAGTTGGATTCCCCCCTACCCCAACCAGGGCTGGGGATGAACCGGTGTCTTTGTACATGCTAGGCACACTTTCTACCATCAGTCCCAGCACTGTAGAGGCAGAGGCAGGCGGATCTCTGTGAGTTTGAGGCCAGCCTGGTCTACCAAGTGAGTTCCAGGACAGCCAGAGCTGTAGCACAGAGAAACCCTGTCTTAAAAAACCAAAAGGAAAAAAAGTATGTAAGTTTTTTAAGGTGTCTCTACAAAGCTGTCTGTTTATTTAGTGTGTGTGCACATGTGTGTGTGTGCCATGACATGCATGTGTTGGTCAGAGGACAGCTTTCAGAAATCGATTCTTTCCTTCCATCATGTATGGCCATCAGATAGGACTCAGGCCATCTGGCTTAACAGCAAATGTTTTCACCCACTGAGCCAGGCAGCTCCACAAAGCTGTTTACTGCCAGTTAGAAACTGGCAGCAAGAAACTGCTATCTGAAATGACAAGAAATCTAAAATAAATGTCTTTTATAAAGGTATTATTGTATAAACTGTGATTAGTTCTTCAGGTAGGATGCTGTGCACACACAGGTGAAGGAGACACACATACACTGACAGCCATGCTCTAGTTTTTTTTTAATAATATTTGGTGCAAGGAGAATAGTATAGGGACATACATATCAAACTGTTAATTGTGGCTTCCTCTTGTGGTGAAAATATAAAATACTATCCCTTTCTAAAATTTTAACACAAATATTTTAATTCTTGCTTTCATACTGAGCATAAATGTTTAATTGGAAAGATTAAGGTTACATACATAAGACTTAAGATCTTATACATACTGCAGAGATGATACAGAGGGTCATATTCGGACTCTGTTTCAGCAGATTTAGTGATTGAGTGTCCAGTTCCTGTGAACGTGGAAGAAAAGTCAGAGCGGATTAATATGCAGCAGTGTCAAAAAGCCTTCAGAGTTGAATGTATTCCTTCATGAATCCCTCCATTCCAATTGCAGATTCCATTGCAGACACTCTGGTTGGAGAATACCATTAAACTTCTGGATCTTGTAGAAGTTAACAGCTCCATCCTTGCAGGTACTAACCTGAATAGCTGACAAGTTGTTTTCACTACAGTCCAGTCTGTGGTCCCCACTCCCCAGATTTCTAATTTTCCCACATTTACTAGACAAAAGGATTTGTGTTTTGTTTTCTTCAGTGCAGTAATGGTAACACCTAACAGTCACTTGTCTTATCCTTTGCAGCATCCATTCAATGTGTATTTTCTCATGCAATTATCACATGAACCCAGGAAGTTGGCAGGCAGTGTCACTTTCCTACTTTAAGCTCTATGTCTTGTATTAAGGTTGGAGGGCTGTGGAATGACTTAGTTGATTTCGTGCTGGTGAATATCATAATGAAAATGTATGGATAGTGCAGTAAGAGCACAGTATTTCACCCTACAGTTCCTTCTGAGGTCCCTCAGCATCCTCTGAATGTGATGAGCTGGAATGTGGGCTACAGGGGATGCTGTCCTAGTCCAGAGGCAGTGGGAGGTCCCCGGAATCATCTGTGGGGAATGGAAGGACCAGAGTAAGTCTGAAACATCCTGTGAGTTGCTCCACTGCTGGGCAGTTAATCTCAAAATGACAGTACTAAACTGACAGATTGAAGGTGATCCCTGGGAGATAGAGCAAAGGACTAGAGCCTCTCGTGTGTGGAACACTTCCTTTGGGTCCATACTGTAGCCAGAGCATCTGGCTCTAAGAGGTTCTGGTTTGCGGAGTTGAGGCCTCAGTAAGTGTGTCCCTTCCATCATTAATTCTGCCTCTTTTTTGTTCATTTTTTAAATTTTGTTTATCAGTGCTGGAGATGGAGCCCAGGGATATACCTGTTATATCCCACCACAAAGATATTTGATTTATTTCTCTGTTTGTCTTGCCTCCCCCACCCCCTACCCCCCGTTAGATCCCAAATTAACAGGACAAACTGTGACTCCAGGGTCAGTGGTGTACCACAGACAATCACAGATGCTGCTGGTTCATTGCAAGGTATGTTGACTTCAGCTTCAAGTTATTGTGGTTGTTTTACTGAATTTGCAATTTGTGTTTCTTTTTCCTTTTATTTTGAGATGAGGTCTCACTAAGTAGCCTAGGCCAGCCTTGAACTCACTGTGTAGCCCAGGTTGGTCTAAAACTGACTCTCCTGCCTCAGCCTCTTCAGTGTTGGAATTACCACCACACCAGGCTTTCCATTTACCACTTGTGGTTGGAATGAGAATGGCCCTGTGAGCTCATGTATTTGAATCTTGGAACTCTTTGAAAGGATTGGGAGGGGTGGCCCTTATTGGAGGAAGTATGTCATGGGAATGGACTTTGAGGTTACAAAAGCAGCTTTGAGAGTTGTGTTGGTTATAGTGTCTCCTCACAGCAACAGAACACTGACTAAGACACCATTTGGGGGGCTGGAGAGATGGCTCAGAGGTTAAGAGCATTGACTGCTCTTCCAGTAGGTCCTAAATTCAATTCCCAGCAACCACATGGTGGCTCACAACCATTTGTAATGAGATCTGGCGCCCTCTTCTGTATACATAATAAATAAATCTTTTTTTAAAAAAAGACACCATTTTCATTAAGATTTTACTTAATGGCTTATCAGAATAAGCTAATAGACAATTTTCTTAAGAAACAGTGGCAGCCGGGCGGTGGTGGCGCATGCCTTTAATCCCAGCACTCCTTTAATCCCAGCACTCGGGAGGCAGAAAGTGATGAAATTTTATCATTGCTACCCATAACGGTGGGTTTCTGAGTGATTTTTAGTAATTAATTTCATTAATAAGCTCTGATATCTGATACCAGTCATCAGAGCATCTGCTTGAATGACTGCTTGGCATGAGTCCCTCTAACCCTCAGCAGAGTTAGCAAGGGCATTGTCCTAGTCATGTTCTGTTGCTGTGAGTAAGCACCATGACCAAAAAGCAACTGTGGAGGAAAGAGTTTTATTTCATCTCACAATTCCAGGTCACAGTCTGTCACTGAGGGAAATAGGAGCAGGAGCTCAAGGCAGGATGCTGGTGGCAGAAACTGAAGCAGAGATCATAGAGAGGAAACTGCATGCTTACTGACTTGTTCTCTCTCATGCTCAGCTACCTGCCTGCCTGCCTGCCTGCTTCCTTCCTTCCTCTTCCTCCCCTTCCCTTCTTCCCTTCTTCCCTCCCCTTCCCCTTCTTTCCTCCCTCCCTCCCTCCCTTCCTTCCTCTCCTTCCTATTTTACATGTATGAGTCTTTTGCCTACATGTGCATGCCTGATGCCCACACAGGTCAGAAGAAGGTTTTGGGTCCCCTGCAACTAGAGTTACAGATGGTAGTGTACCACCATGTGGGTGCTAGGAACCAATCTCCTAACAAATAAACTCTCTCTCTAGCCTCTTAGCTACCTTCCTTATACAACCAAAGTCTACCTGGTTGGGGATGTACTGCCCACAGTGGAGTAAGCCTTCCAACGTCAATTAACAATCAAGAAAATACCCCACAGATGTGCTCAGAGGACAGCTTTTAGGTGTTGGTTCTTTCTCTGCACTATGTGCAGCCCAGAAATGAACTCTATCATCTGCCTTGGCAGCAAACACCTCTAGTCACTGATCTGTCTCATATGTCCAGAAGGAATTTTTTTTTTTTTTTTTTTTTCCCCCGAGACAAGATTTCTCTGTGTAGCTTTGGCGCCTTTCCTGGAACTCACTCAGTAGCCCACGCTGGCCTGGAACTCACAGAGATCTACCTGCCTTGGCCTCCCGAGTGCTGAGATTAAAGGCGTGTGCCACCACTGCCCGGCCACAGGGAATTTTTAAAATAATTTTCTAAAATATTTGTGTAAGCCAGGAGGTGGTGGCACATGCCTTTAATTTCAGCACTTGGGAGGCAGAGGCAGGCAGATCTCTGTGAGTTCTAGGCCAGCCTGGGCTACAAAGTGAGTTCCAGAACAGCCAGAGCTGTTATACAGAGAAAACCTGTCTCAGGGGGGAAAATGTGTATGTGTGTAGCATGTGTAAATGCAGATACATGCCACAGCACATATGAAGGTCAAGAAAACCTTGGGTGTCGGTTTTTGCTTTCCACCTTATTTGAGACACAGTCTCTCTTCTCCACTGCAGATGCCAGGTTAGCTGGCCTCTGAGCTTCCTTTCGTTCTCCTGTCTGCCTCCCTCCCTCCAAAGCTGTTATGTATGTTCTGTATGTGTGCTTGTGAGTGCTTGTGAGTGCAGGTGCCCACAGAGGCCAGAGGTGTTGAATTCCCCCTCAAGAGCTGGAGTTACAGGCAGTTACAGGCAGTGAGCTACCTGATAACAGGTGCTGAGAATCAAATTTGGTCCTCTGGAAGAGCAGTGCACACTCTTAACTACTGAGCCAACTCTAGGGCTTGATTTGTTATGATTTAATAACTATTCACAGTAAGATATGTGGACCTACTCAGAAAACTAAAGCACTTTGCAAATAGAACGTTTTATTCTCTTCCCTATGTTAAAATAAGTCAGGGCAGTTGTTATTCCTCCTCTGTGAGGAACTTTAGAGACAAAGCGTTACGTGTCATTCAGTACAAAGTTCTTTGCATTTAGTGAAAGCAGTTTCTATTATATTTGGGGGGTTTTTTGTTTTGTTTTGTTTTAAGACAGGGTTTCACTATGTAGCCATGGCTTGCCTTGAACTCAGATCCTCCTGGCCTGCCTGTCTCCCCAGTGCTGGGATTAAAGGCTATGCCACCATGCCTGATATTGTGGTGGTATTTTATCTGTGTTCCCCAATAAAATTTATCTGAGGATCGGAAAAAAAACGGGGCAGCCAGCTGCTAGTAGTAAAACAACAGTCATGCAAGTTAGCACACGCCCTTAATCCGTTTGGTTCTCTGTGACTCCAAAGTCACATTGGGAAACTAGCGGAAGGAGGTGGTAGCACACGCCTTTAATCCTAGCATCAGCCATAGAGTTCTGGAAGTCCGTACAGACAGACAGAAAGTGATGTGGCTTGGTGAGGATAGAAAATGAATTAGCAGAACGGACAGACATAAAAAGCTTCGCTCTTTGGAAGCAGCGGCAGCATTGGTGAGGTGAGGCTAGCTGGTGGCTTGCTCCTAATTCCTCTGATCTCTGTCAGATTTTCACCCCTATTTCTTGTTCTGTGTGTTTATTAATAAGACTGGTTAGAAATTCGTCTTACATGATACATTTTATAAAGTACAGTTTATTTCATTTTCAAGTTTTGCCCCTACTGTCTAGTCACTGTCTGTCCTTTGTCCTTTAGGATGGCTGGATTGGTGTTCGATCAGTAATGCTTAAGAAAACTCTAACAGCTACTGATTTCTACAATGGATATTTGCATGCATGGTACCAGAAGAATCCCCACACTCACCCAAGCCAGTGCAGATTTCAGACTCTAAGACTTCCAACAAAGATGCATCAGAAAACCAAGTTGTTGCTATGCAACAGTGCATTAAGTAGCTAGGAAGAAGACAGACAAAGACCTATTACACACTTGTAATTTATTAAAAGCTTAATTTACAAGCAACTGACTTTGAAAGTTGGCACCGTTGGAGAAAGGGAAAATTATTGTCAAGATAGTGGACACTGTTGGAGAAAAGGAAAATGGTTGTCAAGANGGTGGACACTGCTGGAGAAAAGGAAAATGGTTGTCAAGATGTTGGAAGTCTTGAGCTCTCCATTTTCTGTGTGTAACAGTTACAATCAGCCTTTGTGAATAACAAAAGAAGTTTAATAAAATTTTGTATTTATAATGTTCAGCTTAAAGGAGATTGTATCTTTTGAAGAGCAAGNCAACTAAATGGTATGTATATATTCTAAAAGGTTGTTTTAAAAATGGTGCGTGTAGCCAGCAGTGGTGGTGCACACCTTTAATCCCAGCACTCAGAAGGCAGAGGCAAGCGGATCTCTGTGAGTGCAAGGCCAGCCTGGTTTGCAGAGTGAGTTCCAAAACAGCCTCAGCTACACAGAGAAACCCTATCTTCAAAACAAAACAAATGCTGTGTTTAAGGACTGGAGGTAGCTAAGTAAAGTGCCTGTTGGCCTGTGTGAAGTTCTAGGTTGGATTCCTAGCACCACATAAACCACGCAGTGGTGCACACCTGTAGTCCCAGCACTCAGGAAATAGAAGCAAGGGGATCAGAAGTCCAGAGTCATCCTCAGCTATATAGCAAGTTCTGCAAGATATTCCTCTTTGGATTTTTATCATTGCTGGAAAAAAGTTCACTTTACCTCAGACTTAAAACTGAACTCAGGCTTGGGATGTAGCTCAGTTGGAGAATTCTTACCTATCATGTACATAGTGCTGGGTCCATCTCCAGCATCACACAAATGGGGCACTGTGGTGCACGCCTGTAATCCCAGTACTTAGAAGANGGAGGCAGAAGGATCAGAAATTCAAAGCCTTCATTATAAAGCATGTTTGAGGCGTGCTTGAGATGTATGAGAACTTGTCTAAAAGCAAAAGCAAATGGAAAAAGAACTCTTTTGCTAGTTTCTAGTTGAGTGACTAGGGACAAGTTACCTAAATCTTTAAAGCTCTGATTTCTCAGTTTAATAACATGGGTAATAAATACCTTCCTTGCAGAATGGTATTACAGAGGAAATGCCCAGGGAAGCACCTGCCACTTACTGGATATTTAATAAATTGGTACCTTTTGCTGTCACCTCTCAAACTGAGTGCCACAGAGTGCCCTTATCTTGATCAAACACTCTGGGTATGTCTGAAAGTGTCTCTGAGTGAGATTAACATATTAGTGGGTAAACTGAGTAAAGCAGATTGCCTTTCTAATGTGAGTGAGCCTTATCCAGTCAGTTAAAGACTAAAGGTTGGGCTGGGGTGATAGCTTAGGGGTACAGTGCCTGCTGCAAAAGCATAAGAACCTGAGTTTGGATGCCCTGCTCCTGCACAAAAGCTGGGCATGGGGCATGCTTCTGTAACCTCAGTATGAGGGCAGCAGAGACAGGTGGATCCCAGTAACTCACTGGCCAGCCAGTCTAGCTCATTGAGCTCCAGGTTCACCAAGAGATCCTGTCTCAAAAAGGAAGGAAGAAAGGACAGACGGACATGAAAAGAGCTAAGAGGATACAGTAGACTTTAGACTTGAGTAGAAACTTTTGCTCTTCTGAGCCTTAACCCTGTTGACCTTTGAACTGGGGCTGTAAACCAGTGGCTCTCTAGTTGGCTGGCAGACTGCAGATCTGGGGACCCACTGGCCTTCATAACCAGGTGAACGAACTCATTATAAATCTGTTCTGTTTCTCGGCAGAACTTTACTGCACACAGCATTCAGGTACTGCTGTTTCCCACTTTTAGACTTTGTAGTATTTTTCCACTGGGGGCAGCCACAGCTGTGGAGACCCCTTGACACCAACAGGATGAAAATGGTTTCAGAGTGAGAAAGGGTCTGTGTAACTCAGAATTTCATCTCAAAGATGAGGGACTGAGTTCAGGCATTGCTACATTGTGAAGAATCAGAACCTAAAGCCATAGATTTTTTTAAAATTTTTGTTACATTTATCTCTGTGGGGGGAGGGGTATGTGGAGGTCAGTTTTCTCCTTCCACCATGTATGTCCTGGTTGCCAGGCTTGCTGGTAAGTGTCTGTCCACTGAGCTATCTTGCCAGCCCGATATTTTTTTTTTAAGGACTTTTTATTTGGTTTGGGAGACAGATGTTTCTGAGCACAAAATCCAGCCCTTGAGAACAGCTGTTGGAAGATTACTTCTGCTTTTAAACTTTGTATTTAGGGAAATACAATGTGCTTTCATTGTATTTTTTTATATCCATCAAACAATTTCCATATGCAGACATAATTTTGAGTGGCAGAAACTTGGAATCAGCAAACCTAGCCTTGGCCCTGGCCCTACACTAACTAAACCTAAGCTGCTTTTATCCTCTCTGAATCTGTCTCATGCCTGTGAAATGACAACTATGCCTACTTTGTAAAGGTTGTCAGGAGGCACAGAATACACATGTAATGCACGCAGCACAGAGCCTGGGTCTTCTGTCATTCAGTATATTTGGTGTAACTTAGTGCTTGTTGAGTGCTAGCCAGCTGTCTAATGACCTGAACTCTTTGCCTTCACAGTAATCCTGCAAAACAGAGTTGGCTGTCATTTCTCCAGAACGTTAAATAGCTCTGGTGATCGGGCTCTTTTCCATGGACTGTCTCTATCCATTACCATGCGTTCATTTGCAAGTGACTAAGAAATAGTTTAACATTTATTGTGTGTGTGTTTGTGCCACTTGTGTACATGTGGAGTTCAGAGGACAATTTTCAGGACTTGGTTCTTTCCTTCCATGTGAGTTCTGGGATTGAACTTAGATCATCAGGCTTGGTGGCAAGTGCCCTTAACCACAGAGCCATCTGACTGTGATTTTTATTCTTGGTTAGAGAACTTAATGTGCTGGGCTTTGGTACTAGACAGTTTCAAAAAGCATTTAGTTTCTATTTTATCACTGATTTTTTAAACCTCTGACATTTACTCCTTTCTAGAATATCTTGCCAGCTAATTTACACTGCTCTTTATATTGCTGAATCATTAGTGAGATACTGTGTTGGCAGATGATAGAGAAGGTAGATACTAACTGTTAAAAGTTAGTAATAGGGGGCCTGGAGAGATGGCATGCTGCTCTTGTAGAGGACCTGAGTTCAGTTCCCAGCATCCATGTTGGACAGCTTTACAGCTTCCTATAACTTCAGCTCCAGGGGATTCTGTGCCCTCTTCTGGACTCCTTGTGCACCTGCACACATGTACACACATACAGACATGCACATACACATAATTAAGAATAAAATAAATCTAGAGCCAGGCATGGTGGTGCATACCTTTAATCCCACATTTGGGAGGCAGAAGCAGGTGGATCTCTGAATTCAAGGCCAGAACCTGATCTACACAAGTGAGTTCCAAAGCCTCATAATGAGACCCTGTCTCAAAGGCATAACAAAACCCAGAAAAACAGAAAAATAAATCTTAAAAAAAAGGTAATGATAGGGCTCAAGAGAGGGCTCAGTCAATAAAGTGCCTGTTCCACAAGCATAAGGATCTTTGTACCCTTCTAAAATGATCCGAGTGCTGGGGAGGCAGAAACGGGGTCATTTAGGCACTGGCAAGCCAGCCTAGTCTAGTCAGCAGGTCCCAGGTTCCACTGAAAGACTGTCTTTAAACAAGGTGGTGAGGTTGGGGGGAAGCTGGAGGGATGTCTCAGTGGTTAAGAGCACTTCCTGCTCTTACAGAGGACCTGAGTTTGTTTCCAGAACTCACACTAGATGACTCACAACTGCCTTTACCTCCATCTCTAAGGGGGATTTGACATCTCAGGCCTCTGAGGACACTTGCACTCGTGTGCACATACCCACACACAAGCACATATGTGTACTTAAAAATAAAAATCTTTAAAAAATAACAAGGTGAGGGCTGGAGAAATGGCTCCTTGGGTAAGAATGTTTTCTATGAGCAGATGTGGTGGTACATGCCTTTAATATCCTCACTCAAGAGGCAAAGGCAGGTGGATCTCTGAGTTCTAGGCCAGCAAGGGGTATATAATGAGACCCTGTCACACACAAAAAAGAATGTTTTACATGAAGACCTGAGTTCCAAGCACCCACATAAAAGCCAGGCATGGCCATGAATGTCTGTAACCTCAGTGTTGTGGTGGCTGAAGTAGGCAGATTCCAGGGTCTTACAGGCCAGCTAGCCTATCTGAAACCACAGGCTTCGGGTTCAGTGAGAGGCCCTGTCTCAAAGGAATAAGGTAGAGAGGAATGGAGGAAGATACCTGTCTTAGGGTTTCTGCTCTGACAAAACATGACCAAAAGCACCTTGGGGAGGAAAGGGTTTGTTTATTTTCACTTAGTCTTCCATATCATAGTTCACTGTCAAAGGCTTTCAGGTTCAGTAACCTGGGGGTGGCGCTGCTGCAGAAGCCATGGAGAACACCTGCTTACAGGCTTACCTCTTCTGACTTGCTCAGCCTGCTTTTTTATACAACCCACAATAACTGCCTAGGGGTAGCACTGCCCACAATGGCCTGGGCCTTCCCACATCAATCACTAATTAAAAAAATGTCCTACAGGCTTGCCTACAGCCTGATCTTATGGAACTAATTTCTCAATAGAGGATTTCTCTTCACATGACTCTAGCTTGTGTAAGGTTAATATAAAACTAACACAATATCCAACATCTTCAGCTGACCTTCGTACACACACACACACACACACACACACACACACACACACACACCAGAACAAAACAAACCAAGGTAGATAGCTCCTGAGGAATGACTCCTGAGTTTGACCTCTAAGCCTCCACATGCATGCATTCATGCACACTACAAACACGTACACATACCTTCATGTATGCACACACAAATACACAGAATAATAGGACTTGAGGGGGTGGCAGAGTAACTCCATTGTAGAGTGCTTATTTTTTGTGTGTGAGATCTGATTTTATTCCTAGGACCAAAAAAAAAAAAAAAAAAAAAAAAAAAAGTTAATACACAAATAGCAATTAGGAGATAAAGACAGGAAAATCCCGGGGCTCACTGGCCAGCCAGCTATTCAATGAGTTCCAGGTTTAGTGAGAAACTGTCTCAGAACGGTGGAGAGCAGTCGAGGAAGATACCTGACATTGACCAATGGCTTCTACATGCACACCCACTAGTGCACTCACACCCATACACATGCATGTATCACACAGGATAGTATTCAAGCTGGGTGTGATGGCATGTTCTGGTAAACCCAGCACTCCGGAGGCTGTAGCGGAAGAGCCCATGTTTGAATTCAAGGCCAGCTTGGACCACATTGTAAGATCCTGTCTCAAAACACCAAAAAGACAGTATTACAAGACTTAGTATTGTTTTGTTTTGTTTTTTAAGTGCTTCCCAGTCACTTCTTCACAAATCCATGGTTCCTGAGAATACTCAAATGGGTCCAATAAAGGGAGACAATTTAAGTCGAAGGCCCAGTATGCAAAGGCCTAAAGTATTGAGACATTAACAGACGAGGGAGGGGAAGGGCCTTTCAGGTAGCTGCTATACTACCTTTTGCCTCTGTTTCTTTCCCATTCTTTTACTTCTGTAAATCTTACTCTTACTCTGTGGCTTGCTGTGTATCTTGCTGGCTATATCACATTGGGCTCATGGAGAGCCANACCTGCTCAAGACTTCATATTAAATATCAACTTGAAGGCAATGGGGAACTATGGAAGGATTTAGAACAGACTATAGTTTTTAATATAGTTTTTGTAGGGTAAAATGGCCAGCCAAAGAAACACACCCTGGCCCTGAACCCAGAGCCAGTGAGAGAAACACACTTTGGCCCTGAAACCAGAGCCCAAGAAACACACTCTGTCCCTGACCAACTCAGTACAAAAACTAAACAATACCTGAGCAGGAAAACCAACCAATCCCTGAGCACGAAACCAGCCAATCCCTGAGCATGAAATCCAGCCAATCTCTGAGCTTGTCCAAGCTCTAGGATTGGAATTTGACCAATTCCCACCCTGAAAATCTCTACCCTGGAAAAAACTCCACCCCTAAGGAACCCTATATAAGCCTTGGGCCTATTCAGTTTGCTGCTGCCTTTTTCTAACCTGGCAGAGGTAGCCACCCTCCTGGATTCTTCCCTCCTAATAAATCTCTTGAATGATGTTTGGGTGAGACCTTCTTTGAGGGGTGTTGTAGCAGAGCAGAGCAGAACTGTAACACTTTCACTGGGGAGCTATAACAACTTCACTGGAGAAACCCTTCCCTGCTGGAGCAGAGTTGTTACATTGGAGAAACCTTTCCCTGGAGAAGGCCTATAAGCTGCTATGCTTACTGTGACTTTGTGGTACTCCTTGGCTCCCGACTGCCAGAATCCCTTTCCATCTGAGCTGCAATGTGTTGTAGAATATTATTTTAAGGTGTGTTACTTTTGTTTATGTTGTATTTGTTTAACTCTGTGAAGCTGTGTTACTGTGCCTGTCTAAAACACCTGATGGTCTAATAAAGAACTGAACAGCCAATGGCAGGGCAGGAGAAATGATAGGTGGGGCTGGCAGGCAGAGAGAATATATAGAAGGAGAAATTTGGGAGGAGAAAAGAAGTAACCAGAAAAGGAGGAGGAATCCAGGGGCCAGCCACCAAGATACACAGCAAGCCACAGAGTAAGAGTAAGATTTACAGAAGTAAAAGAATGGGAAAAAGACAGAGGCAAAAGATAGATAGGATAATTTTAGTTAAGGAAAGNTGGCTAGAAACAAGCCAAGCTAAGGCTGGGCATTTATAATTAATAAGCCTCCATGTGTGATTTATTTGGGAGCTGGGTGGCGGGCCCCCCAAAAAAGCAAAAACAACAGCAATGCTTATAGTTTTTATTATTTATTTTTATTTTTTGAGCATTAATGTTTTGCCTGCATGTATGTCTGTGTGAGGATGTTGGGTCCCCTGAACTAGAGTTACAGACAGTTGTGAGCTGCCATGTGGATGCTGGGAATTGAACCTGGGTCCTCTGGAAGAGCAGCCAGTGCTCTTAACTGCTGAGACATTTCTCTAGCCCAATATAGTTATTTTATTTATGTTAAGTAATATATGAATAGATTTTTAATTCTTTAATCTTATGTGTATGTGTGTGCTTTAGTGTATGTATGTGCACCATAGGTGTGCAATGCCAACAGAGGCCAGAAGAGGATATTGGATCCTTGGAACTGGAGGTGGAAATGGTTGCGAGCCATCATGTAAGTCCTGAGAATTGAACCTAGGTCCTCTGAAAGAAGAGCCAGTGTTCTTAACCACTGAGCCATCTCCAGCCTCATAAGTAGATTTTTATAACACCATCGATGCACATAAAATAAAAATAAAATCATTAAAAATTATTAGCAGGGTGTTCCCACACCAGGGAATGGTGGTGCATGCCTTTAATCCTAGCACTCGGGAGCAGAGGCAGGTGAATCTCTGAGTTTGAGGCCAGCCTGGCCTGCAGAGTAAGTTCCAGGACAGCTAGGGCTACACAGAGAAACCCTGTCTTGAAAAGCCAAATAAATAAAAAATTTGTGTGTGTGTGTGTGTGTGTGTGTATCACACACAAGCGCATTTATGTGTAGGTGTTGGTGGAGGTCAGAAAAGAGAATCAGAACCACAGGAACTGGAGTTACAGGCAGTTGTGAGCTACCCCATATGGATACTGGGAACTGAACTCAGGTCCTCTGCAAGAGTAGCAACAGCTTTTAACCACTGAGCCATCCCTCCAGTCCTCTGATGTATATCTTTCTCAGACATGCATAGATATATCTAGGATTGTTCTGTGTGATTTAAAACAAATATTATCTTGTCAAAAGAGAAACAAACCGAGTGTGGTAGCACACACCTGTAATTCCAGCACTCAGGAGGCAGAAGCAGGAGGATCACTATGAGTTTGAGGCAAGCCTGTGTTGTGGGGGTATTCACCAGAGAAGATTGCTCAGACATGATTTAAGCCAGTAGAAAGCCTTTATTAGCTGGCCAGTTGACTACACTGAGTGTTCAGGATCCCAGAGTAGCCCAAGCCTTTCTCAGGGTGAGCTTTTAAGCACAAAAACCATGTCCTTGGTTGAAATACTTCAGTTAACAAGAACAGTTAGCCAGAAATGGAACTACAGAAGCCAAAAAGCAAGGTTAGTACATTTAGAGACTTTCCCATAACTATGGACTTTGATGGATTAGGTCTTTGTTTTCATTTTTGACAAGTGGTGCTATGCACATGCTGAGTTTTACAGACTGAATGGCACTTCCATCATGGAGTCAGTTGTGCTAAGGTCTGGAAGCCGATTACACCTGGTCCTTATATTGACTTCCAGGACAACCAGAGTTCCAGAATAAAACTCTGTCTTAAGACACACACCCCATTCTCAGTCCACCCATCAAAAGTTTGGGACAATTCCACAAGCTACTTTGGCCCTCTGTTTACTTTGCTTAGTATTCGAAGCCTATTTTGTGAACATTCCACCTTTCCAGTGAGAGCCTCACACAGGCGCAGATGTTGTGGGAACATCCGGCATGTGCCACTCAGGACAGCTGCAAATTCTTAGCACTCTGCCCACCAGGTCTGTCTGCTTTATGGCCTGCCTGGCTCAGAAGTCTGCTGCCCACAGTTGTGCATTACCAGACAGCTGGACACACAGATGTCAAATGCTCTGTATTGGAGTCAAGGACTGGACAGTGTGCTTGCCATGTGTTGTAGAACAACTGAGGACACAAATAACCCTGTGGNACTTTTCTAAGGGACACATATTTTAGATCTTTTATATTGTAATAAAATTATTTATGTAACAAAGCCTATCTGCCAGGTGTTTGGTGAAGAGCTCTCAATTTTGAGAGCTCGTAGAACTTGGTTTCAGATTCTGTATCTGNCACTTTTTGCTATAATTTTGAGTGATTCAGTTAGCTTTGAGGTACAGAATTACTAAAACTTGAATTTGAGATCATTTTGCCTTAGCCTTTTGAGGGCTGAGACATCACTATGCTTTGGGGGACATGTGTCTGGGATTTATCTAAGTCCTAGACTAGAACCTAAGACTCGTGAATCACAGATCAGTGGTTTGGTTTNGTTTTGTTTAGACAAGGTCTCGCTATGCAGCCGTGGCTAGCCTTGAACTCAAAAAGATCCACCTGCCTCTGCCTACCAAGTGCTGGGTTCAAGGTGAACACTAACACACCTAGCCAATCATGACTAAGGATGTAGTTTACTTGGCATCTACCTTGATATTAATTTCAAAACAGTTGTCTGAGTAAGGGCAAAGTTCACAGGCCCTATTAACAGGATATAAGTGCTCTCAAGGACTGGAGAGATGGTTCAATGGTTAACACACTTGCTGCTCTTCCAGAGAACCAAAGTTGAGTTCCCAGTATTCAAGTCAGGCTGCTCACAACCATCTGCAATTCCAGCTCCAGGGGATCCAAAGCCCCTCCTCTGGCCTCTGCAGGCATCAACACAAACACACACACACACACACACACACACACACGAGGGTGGGGGAGTAAAATCTAGGAGCTGAAAGATGGCTCAGAGGTTAAGACTGCATATTGCTCTTGCACTTATGTTGGGCAGCTCACAAATGCCTGTAATGCCAGCTCTTGGGGATCCAATACACTCCTCCACCCTCCGTACACACTACACTTGTGTAGACCACATACTCTCCCCTGCACACAATTAAAAATAATAATAAAAATATATTTTTTAAGTTCTCCTTAAAACATTAGGATTCTTACAATTTTTCAAACAAGATTTACAGGTCATTCAATATGATCATACATTATTTCAGAGCAAACTGTATTTATTGAAAGGAGTCATGACATCTGCAACATCTTTTGTAAGAACAATGGTTAGAATGTGCCTTACAGGAGAGGACCTGTGTCTGAGGGCAAGCCTAGTGTTGAGTATGTTACCCCCAACACCAGAACAAAGCAGCAAAATGAGGCAGGGTTTCGAAAGGAGATCCAAGGAGGGCCTCTGTAACTGTACAAAGGTAAAAACAATCTTGCTGAGAAAAAGTATGTAGTTGAGAANAGGAAGGTGATGGGTGCGTGAAAGGGAGACAGAGACTAACAGGGTGATGATCAAAACACTTTAAATAGGTATGAAAATGTCCTAATGAAGCCATTGTTATGAATTAATTCATATATACTACTTAAAAAAGAAAAGAATATATAGCCGGGCGGTAGTGGCTCACGCATTGGAGTNGGGGAGAGGCAGGAAGATCTCTGTGAGTTCGAGGCCAGCCTGGTCTACAAAACGAGTTCCAGGACAGCCGGAGCTGTTAAACAGAGAAACCCTGCCTCGAAAAACAAACAAACAAAAAAACCAAACCAAACCAAACAAACAACGAATATATCAAGCCCCATTCACCAAAGCAAGGACCCAAAGGTGTCTCCCCCAAAGCATGAAGACACCGGAAAACTGAAGGCAGAAGCAGGTCCCCGGAGCCTACCGCCCAGCCTTTCACTGCCATAGCTTCCTCCTGGTGCTCATGTCAGACAGGTGACCTAGGATCGACCCTTGCCCAACGCTAGCCCTGGCGCCAGCCTCTGCATCCCTCCAAACCAATTGCACTCCGCGAGCACGAAGGCTCCCATCCGGGGCTCCACGCCAGCCCCGTCGTCATAGTTACCGCCAGAACCCCTCCCCTTCCTCGCCGTTCGGCCCCGCCCCCTCAGAACCCGGAAGCGGGAGGCGCGCCCAGCGAGCTACGGGTTTCAGACTTGGGAGGCGGCGGCCTCTGGCTGCTCAGCCTCGCGCCCCCTCTGCCTGCTGCGCCAGCGGAGCTTCTGCTCTGCAGCCGCCGGGCCCACCCGCGCCCCGCCGCCTGCCTCCACAGCGCCCGAACCGGGGCGAAGAGCCATTTGGGCTGGAGAGAAAGGGACGCGGGGGTGGCCACGGCAGGTGAGGGGCAGGCCTTGGAAAGCCGAGTGTGAGTGTGTGGTGCGTGTAGGGTTGTAGGTGGGTGTGTATCGAGCATGCGTGACTTGTGAGCGTAGTCCACGAGTGGGCCGGTCCTTGTGACCATGCACGTGATCCATATCCGTGTGTGTATGTGTCTGTGTCTAAGGCCCAGCCTCGATTCGTTGCGGATGGTCGGTGTGCCTGTGAGCCCACTATTGTGTGGCTATGGCTATAACTAATGGAAACTCAGGGCGGCCCCTATAGGGGTTGGTGCACAAAAGCCTTAATCGGACGTCCTCATTTTCTTGTACCACCCAACCTGGGGTTGTGGGGCAGAACAAGCTCAGGAACATTTGGTTTCAGTAAACTTTTAAGGACTGCGAGTAGAGGCTACTTGTTCTGGAGATCCTGCCTTAGACCAAGTGTGAAGCTTGTTAATGAGTCATGAGGAACGTCGCAGGGCTAGAGTGTCTCATTTTTCTTCTTCTCCCAGGGAGTTAGGAGTTAGAAGTGCTGATGCACTTGCTTTGTCTGTATCTGCAATTGTCCAGCTCCTCTTGGGGCAAGGATTCTACAGACTGAGAAGTCATGTAATAGCTGTGTCTGAATATTCAAAAGGCTTTTTACAACAGGAACTTGAGGTGTCAGAAGATGTCATGCAGGCAGCTTCTCCTGTTGTGACATTTGGAGATAAGTGGATAGGTTCCTGGAGAAAGAGGAATAAATCTTCCCCTGAATCGCCCCCTAAAGATAGCTATTCAACACATANGGATATGGTTAGGGGTGAAGAGGTGAAGATCTTCAGGGCTTTGGGTGTAGTTTAGTGGCCAAAGCTCATGCCTGGCATTCCCAAACCAGTTGTGTCACGAGCTNCCAAGTTCCAATACTTTTTTATTGGTTGTAATAACACAGATTGTCCCTATGTAAGTCCACTATAGATTGAGATAAAGGACCAGCAATATGTGATTGGCCATGTGAGTTAGACGTTTGTAAAGGTGATTTCCTCAACTATAAAGTGCAGGTTCTACTGAAACCCCGAAGGACAAGTGTGTGCTCATAACTAGCAGATTTCTTGTCCAGCAACACAAGGGCCAGAAAGGACTGATGTCTTCAGCATCCTGGAGGAGGGGTTTCCTTAATCATGGTTGAAGCTTATCTCCGGCCCTTTCCTCACCAGTGCTTTTGTTTTTGTAAAGAACTGAATCCAGTCTGTCCTGAGCTCATGGCCCACATTCTTTTTTCATCATGACCTTCTGGGCCATAGACAGAATGTTTCTCTTGTGACTTGGAAAAGCATCCGACTTAAGTGGATGAAAGCGAGAACAAACTCCTTTTCATGCCACCACAGCTGCTTTCCCCTTACAGCAGTTTTTTTTTTTCTCCACTTCATAGCCATCAGCTGGTCACATGCAACATTTGGTATCTGTCTCGCCTTTCATTACTGCCAAACTAGCACAAGTGTTAGGATCACTTGTCTTTACAAAAGTGTGCTCGNAGCTGGGTAAAATCTCTTATCCATCAAGATTAGTTATAACACGTTGCAGTACTGAGGTGGTTGTGAATTATACTGAAGGCTTTTGGTAAGGACTACCCTTCTGCCCATTGCTGTGGAAAAGAAGTGGGTAACTCAGTGCCCTTGTGTGCCTGCCTATGTGTTTGTGCCGTAGTTTGGTTTGTGAATTGCAGCTGATTCCAAGGCTAGAAATAATTTTTATTGTAAGTTGGTTGATTCTAGGAGTAAACTTTAGCAAATTGATTGATGTTTTGGTTTTGTGTGTTTTGAGACAAGGTCTCACCTCTCACTGTATAGCCCTGGCTGGCTTGGAACTCACTCACTTTGTACACCAGGATGGCCTTGAACTCAAGATCTGTCTNTCTCCTGAGTGCTGAGATTAAAGATGTGCGCTATTACACCTGGCTGTTTCATATATTTTTAATATTCCCTCCTGCAGTTGGTAGTACATAGATACTGTCTATGGTGGTATTTCAAGTCTGTATAAAATATTCCAGAATTAACTATATGTGCTGCTAATTGCTTTCATTTAAAAAGTAATAGCTTAAGGAAGACAAGGGAGGTAAATTGACTAAAATTTATTACATAAATGTATGAAACTATCAACTAATAAGAATTTTTNAAAGTAGTGAAAGTTATGCTACAAAAATAGTTTAAACAGCTTAGATATTTTTAAACATGTTAATATTTAAGATAAAATGGATTTTGTAAAGGATTATGTTCTTTGTTTTAGTGTTAATAACCAAATCTGTGCACATTGGTTTCAGCATAAGATTGGTGGTGATTTACTTTGTGTTTTAAAACAATTTACAATTTTAATTTACACGCCTTTAATCCCAGCACTACAGAGGCGGTGGATCTCTGTGAGTTCGAGGCCAGTCTGATCTTAAGAGTGAGTTGCAGGACAGCTGGGGCTACACAGAGAAACCCTTTCTCAAAACAAACAAACAAACAAACAAAATTACAATTTTAACAACCCTCTCTTAAATTATTTCCTTTGCTTTGAGATAAGAGACTGTTATCCTATCAGCACTGTAATTAGAGTTTAATATTGGACTGTCTACGTTTACTGTCTCCTAAAAGTTCAGGTTAGTGATTCTCAAAGGTAGCAGTCCAGGGTGGTGTCCCTGAGGGAGGGCCAAAGAATGAGGAAGTATTCCACTGAGTTTAGAATCCTCTGCCCCTTGCCAGTCTAGAGAGCTTTTTCTAAAATGGAAATTCAAAGTCAGCCTAGACTTGAGTCCTGGACTCTCACCTCAACCCTGCTAGGGACCCTAGTTCTGCCCTCAAAGCAGGGGAACACCATCTTTCCAGGTAGGTGGGCACAAGTGCCTCTGTTGGCGATAAGAATCTGCAACAGGGAACCGGTTCAGGTTCCTGTTACGTACGGCATTACACAGTCGAGCGAAGGGTACCCAGTTCCCAGCCTGGTGGTAACAGGATTAAGAGGAGTTCTCGGAGGGCGTAGGTCAGTCTCTTTAGGATTCAGTCATCCCTTAGTCAGCGGACCAGGCGGGCTGACTGCCAAACCATTCCAGACTCTGGGGAAACAAAGATGAAGCCCACAGAGAGGAAAGGAGCACAGAGGTCATGGAGCTATCAAAACCAGAGACAAACATTTTGTTGTGAGTAACAGCCTATTTACATTTATAGCACAGGTATTTCAGANAGACTTTTTGTAACTTTTTAGCACTTGGGATTGAACTCAGGGCTTTGTGCATGCCAGGCAAGTGCTCTATCACACCTAGTTACATCTCAGCTTGTGTACCTTTTAATATCAGTGAGAATGATATATTCCCCCCCCCCGACATTGGGTATTAACTACATGTGAATTAAAGTTAGAGTCATGGCATATTGTGATAGACTTACTAACCCTTTATCATAAATGTCCTATAAACAGATCAGAAGTTTATTAAAATGGATTCTTTTTATTTGTTTGTTTTGAGATAGGGTTTCTCTGTGTAGCTCTGGCTGTCCTGGAACTTGCTTTGTAGACCAGGCTAGCCTCAAACTCATAGAGATCCACTTGCCTTTGCCTCCTGAGTGCTGGGTTTACAGGCATGTGCCACCACCGCCCTATTTAAAATGGATTCTTAAGATGCTGTCAAAAGACAGCANCCAGATTGCAGTTTGGAGTCTCCTAAGTAGGACAGGGTTAGAAAAGAGTGTTCTGTACCCAATCTGGTTCCTTAATTCTGCAAGAACGGAGTCCTCTTTTTGGAGGTACTAAAGAGATATACCCTGTCGTCTTCTCTAGTTTAAGTTTGTACTGATGAGGTAAACAACCTGTTTCTTTGGTTAAAGTATTGTTGGTGCAGCTAGACCAGTCTCCGCATTGAGTTGAGATGTATGTAATGAGAATTCTTGCTGTGAAACTGTCATCTGCTTTTATTTCAGGGTTCACCTCCATTTCCGCTCATCATGGGAGAGATCAAAGTCTCTCCAGATTATAATTGGTTTAGAAGTACCGTTCCCCTTAAAAAGGCAAGTATGCTTTTACTGCAGTTCATAGTCACAAAAGCTAATATCTGTGTGTGGTTTAGAAGCTGTGCCTTAGTACTGTATGAGAGCAAAGGTTATTGCCAGATAACNTGACTGGATGTTNCAGAGTGTAACGTTCACTGGTTCCCTGTCACATCCAGTCAGCTTTGGAGGCTGACTGGAGTAGAATCAAGTGTAATGATTTTCTTGTTTACAACTCCTTTTACATATTCAACCTTGGATGATGTAGTGAAATACTAGCAACAACATCTGTATAGTAAGTACAGTCATTTCTGTTTCNGTTCCTGAAACTTAAGCTTCATAGAACTCTGTGCAGTGATGCTTTCTCACTTTCCAGTTACTGTGACAANATACCATAACCAAGGCAGCTTAGAAAAGAAAGAGTTTACTTGGGGCTTTTGGTTTTAGAGGGGTAGAGTCTCTGACTCTCATGGCATGGAGGATAGTAGGCAGGCATGGTGCTGGAGCAATAGCTGAGNCCTCACATCCTGATCAACTTANATCTTGAGGTAAAGACAGACACACTGAGAATCTCTAGAAACCTCAAAACCCAACCACAGTGACACATCATGTCTCACAAGGCCACACCTGCTAATCCTTCCCAAACAGTTCCCCTAACTGGGGACCAAGTATTCAGATGTCTCATCCCAACACCACAGATGCATACTTACTCAGCCCTGGGCATCCTCTGGAGGCTTTTTGCTTAGAATGTGGTCTCAGGATCATCTGTGTTGTGTGTTATAATCATTTTAGCAAGACAGACAGCTAAGAAAGTATCGTGCAAGTCTGAATTCATAGAGAAATCTGAGCTATGTTTTGCCCAGACATNGGCTTCCTGCTAACAGGCCAGACACCGTTCTGGAAACTCCCCAGGTATCTTATTTAATTCTTCCAACAGTTTAACAAGGTGGGTGCTAGGGTACATATTTCACAGACAGGAAACCTGAGGTCCATGGAGTTAATTAGCATACTAGAGATCACATAGGTACTAGATTTTGGCTTGAAAATCAAATTAATCTGGCTTCAGAGTTAAAACTCGGACTGCTTACAAAGGGAGCCCCCTTCCCTTTTTCCATCCTTGAAGAAGTGGGGTCCCTCTACCTCATCCCATCCCTTCAAGTAATTCTCATGAATTCCCCTTGATAGACTCACTCCCTCAGCAAGCTGGTTGCCAGCCCCAAGACACCCAAACTGACCTAGATGTTCTTAGAAGTCATTTTATTGGTAGGATTTGCCCAATTGTTCATCATGATAAATCTGCTTGAAATTTCATGGTTGTTTGGTTTTTAAGTTGTGAAGCAGAGCTGGCTGGTGATGGTGCACTGTTTTAATCCCAGAGGCAGGTAGATCTCTGAGTTTGAGGCCAGCCTGACCTACAGAGAGAGTTCCAGGACAGCCAGGGCTACACAGAGAAACCCTGTCTTGAAAAACAAAACAAAACAAAACAAAGTTGTCAAGCAGATACCGTGTGTTCTGAAGAAGTTCTGACTAAACTGCCATTGAGAGAGCTCAGAGGAAGTTGAAGCTAAATACCTAGGGGTTTAGGTATTTATGGCTTATGTTCAGAATGCCTCTGTCACTTCATAGAACATNCTGTTTCAGAATATACGTGTATGAGCTACCATTTCAGAACCTGATATTTTTGTTACTCTCCTTCCAAGTTAGATTATTGAGACAAATCCCTCGAAGATTGAGGTCTATGCTCGTCTTACATGATTTTACAAGACTGGGATTTGTTGTGTGGGCTAAAAAGGTCACTGGTTTTGTGTGCTTTTTTAAACCACAGTCACGTGGAAAAGACACCTAGGAGTCAAACNAATGGCAAAACACAAAGGTCAAGACCATGAGCTACGTTGTCACCATCTGGGGAAGGCCAGATGGAAGTTATTTTGAGTCCCTGGACTTTGCCTTGTCCCATTTGTCATCTCTTGGTGACACTAGTGACCCTGGTTAGTCAACTGCTACCCACAGGGGCACGCTGTGGAGTCCACAGTCCTGCTAGCTAGGAGAATTCAGAAAAAAATGGATGAATATTGATTTTAATGATGAGTGTTGGTGCAATGAAGTATAATAATAGCTAGCCAGCATTGAATACCTCCCTACTGTCTGCCAAGCTTTGGGCCAAGTTATTGACTCACCTCATTTCATGTTCTTTCTTCCCTGTCAGGTTAAGAACACTAAATCAAAGACCTCTGATGACCCCTTTTCCTCCCATTTCAAAAAAAAAAATGACTTTCTCCTACTCCCAACCTCAAGTGAAGAGTTTGAAGCATTTCCTAGGACAGTGACATACACACACTTACCTGGTCCTTCATCTGCCGACGAGATCCCTTCCTCCCTCTCAGCTTTGCTCTAGGTGGATCCTGAAGCATCTGGGGTCTGCCTAGCCTCTCCCCAGAGCCTGGATTCTCAGTTCCTCCTGGCCTGCCCTGTTCAGTCTCTGACCCTGCTGACCCTAGCCAATCCCCTGGACCAGCACCCAAGAATGACTGCAAGCTGCTCTCATGTGTACACACACACACAACACACACACACACACACGCACACACACACATATACACATACACACATACACACACACATACATGTACACATACATGCGTACACACACATATACACATACACACGCATGCACACAGACATGCACACACATACACACACACAACACACACACACGCACACACACATATACACATACACACACACACATACACACATGTACACATACACATACACACACATACACGCACACACGCACTCGTGTACGCGCTCACGGAAGGAAAACATAAAACACCATGTAGTAGAGTTTACTGTTTAATGATAAACCAAATAGACTTCCTGTTACTCTGGGTAGGCAGATCAGTTAAAAGCAGAAAAAGTGGTTCTTTGGAAGTTTATAAAGCACACTGAAGAAAGAAAAGGAAACCAGAGTAGTTTATTGTGGGATGCTAATCGGTGACCCCCATATTGCTCTGGAACTAACACAGCAGCTCTATTGAAATTGCTAGTGACTACTATAAACCAGCACCTTCACACCCCAGTTCATGAGATTGTCCTTTCTTCCCCCTTTAACTTTCCCTTCAGATAATCGTAGATGACGATGACAGTAAGATTTGGTCTCTCTATGACGCTGGCCCCAGAAGCATCAGGTGCCCTCTCATCTTCCTCCCTCCCGTCAGCGGAACTGCAGACGTGTTTTTCCAGCAGATCTTGGCTCTGACTGGATGGGGTTACCGGGTGATCGCTGTAAGTTTGCCTGCTTCAGCATTGAAATTCAGACTCGTGGGCCTTGGTCCTTCTGCTTCTCACTAACTATAGTAGTGGGAGCTTTTTATTCGAATAAGATTATATTTTCCTGTTTTATTTTTCAGTCATGCATCAAACCCATGGCTAAGAGAGCTCCATACCACTAAGCTGTGCGCCCTGCACTTGTTTCCCCTTTTAAAGTATCCTCAAGGCATCGTTGAAAACGCTTTTGTTTCATGAGTATTATTTGTTAACATCGTTAGGGCTTGATGTACTTTCCCACCATTCCTTCTGAATTTTTTTCTCTAGAATAAGAGTGTTTATGGGGAAGGTTCTGTTGCTTGTGGCTGGGGTTGTGATGCCTGTGCCTCAGCACAGCTTGGTGAGAAAGAGCCTGTCTTCAGCTTTGTATAGCCGCAGTGGCTTCTGGGACCTGCACTGTTAACGTTCCCCAGCTCTCCATGAAGCGCTGCACTTGTAATCCACCTCGGTCACTGACTGAGGGGGAGACAAAGTGGTCAGCTCTCTGGGAAGGGGATTAGTTACTTCGCATGTTGCTGGGACAGAACAATGTGAGGAGGAAAGGGTTTGTTCTGGCTCAAAGTCAAGGGTGCAGATCATCATGGTGGGATGTGAAGGCTGCAGGGGCGGCAGAGAGAGAATGTGGGTGCCCAGCTTGCTTTCTCCTTTTTATGTCCACTCTATGACCCCAGTCCATGCAATGGTGCCACACACAATCAGGGTGGTTTGCCTCCTCAGCTCAGTCTGGATAATCCCTCCCTACCATNCCCAGAGGCTGGTCTCCAGAGTGAGCATAGATCTCCAGAGCTGACAGTCCGTATTAACTGTCACAGAAGGAAACTGGGTTACACATGGGGGTCTCGTCAGACAAATCCGAGTCCTCTTTCTCCTGACAGCCCTTCTCTTGAGAGAGCAGTTGGCACCAGCGCTGCCTCCAGGCCTTTCCTCTGGCCAGCGAATTTTGGGGATCTGCCTTAAAACCAACACTGGAGTTACAGGCACACACCACCGTACCAGTTTTCACATTGGTGCTAAGAATCCAAACTCAGGTCTTTATGCCTGTGCCCACACACTTGACTCACTGTGCCATGTCCCTAGTCCACTTTTGATTTTAAACAAATTTCTCATTGACAGTCGTCAAGTGGTGTTAGTATCCATATATTGTAGATTCTGTCCATTCACCGTACTTTGCTGCATGATCCTATATGCAAGCCTGTGTTTGTAATATCTGTCTTCTGAGGTGTTAATGTAAATTTGCTGCTAACATACTATTTATTTTTTTAAGATTTATTTTATTTTGAGTGAGAGAGTGTGTGTGTGTGTCTGTGTCTGTGTGTCTCTCTGTCTCTGTCTGTGCATCTGTGTATGTGCACATGTGCATGCCAGAGGAGTTGGGTTCCTGTAACTGGACTTATCATTAGTTGTGAACTGCCTAATGTGGATGTTAGAAACCAAACTTGGGTCCTCTGAACAAACAGCAATTGCTCTTAACCACTGANCCATCTCTCCAGCCCTGTAGGATGTTAATATAGTCTTTCGGATTTACTCAGCTTTACCAAGACTTAATTGTGTGGGGGGGGTAATTAAATTGTGTACAACTTTATTACCTATATATGGAATTGGGTTTGGGTTTGGTTTGTTTGGTGTTGGGAATTAAACTCAGAGCCTGTATACGCTGAACATATGGTCTACCACTGAGTCAGGCCCTTAGCTTAATGTAAGACTTTCAAATTAAAGCCTTTATAAATGCATCCCCTTTTCTTTTAGAGTATTGTCTACATCCTAGTCTAGAAGCCTTATCCACAAAGAGAATTTTAATAATAAAATATATTAAATCCAAAATTATCCTATAATTTACACAGCAGTATCTATCCCATTGATTTTTTTTATGGCAGTATAAATCTGAGGGCTTAAAACAACAAGACTGTTGGTGGGTTTTATGTCTTTTTTAAATGAGGAGACTGGAGATAGAGCTCAGAGATAAACACACACATGCACGCACACGCGCACACACGCATGCACGCACACACATTCACACACACA
>LZPO01008240.1:8704-20416 GCA_001675575.1 Neotoma lepida | reverse complement strand
GAAATGCTACTAAACAGGGGAGGGTCTTGAGAAACAATTTTATTTCCAGTTCTCCTGGCTCTTTGAACCTCATATTCTCAATTCAGAATGAAATTGGGTTTCTTTTTTTGTTTGTTTGTTGGTTTTGTTTTTTGAAATTGGGTTTCTTTACCTGGAGGAATTCTGGAGTAGTTGCTCTTGACCCTCAGACTATTTGAAAAGGAAATTGATGTGTATTGAAATTGTTGTGTGTGAGCTGAAGTGACAGCTCAGTGGTTTAGAGCACTCACTGGCTGTTCTTCCAGAGGACTCGGGTTCAGTTCTTAGAACCAATGTGGCAGCTCACAGCCATCCACAACAGCAGCCCCAGGAGATCCAACAGCCTCTTCTGGGCTCCGCTGGCACCCACATGCAGATGTCTTTCAGACACAAACAAAACACTTAAAGATAAGTCTTTAAAAAATAAAAAAATTAAATGTTATTTTCACATACTTTGAAAAAGAAGCAAAGGTTGGGCAATGGGAAATGTTATGTGATTCCTGAGCTACTCAAATAATGAGTTGCATTTTAAGTTTTTAACATAAAATTTCTATTTCAGTTGCAGTACCCAGTTTATTGGGACCATCTTGAATTCTGTGATGGATTCAGAAAACTTTTAGATCACTTACAGTTGGATAAAGTGAGTAAACTAATAACATGTGATTGATTGTACTGTGCATCTTCTAAAGGCTGAGGTTGTCTTTTATTTTTTAATAATAGCTTTATTATGATGTAATTCATATCACACAGTGTACCATTTTTAAAGTATACAGTCACAGATTTAAAATTCCAAGGTATATTTGTAGCTGTCAACACTATCAACTTGGGAGTCATTTTTCCACCCCACAAAAGGAAATTTACTGGGCCAATGAGATGGTAAAGGCACTTGGCACCAAGCCAGCCCAGGAGCCACGTGGTAAATGAAGAGAACTGTAGCTTGTCGTGATGCCAGTTGTACATNGCCAGCTGTGAGGGTCCCTGTGACTACTAAGGCTAGCAGAATAACAGTCCAAGTGAGATGAAAAGGCAGTTAGGGTCAACACAGCTCAGTAGCGAGTGTAGAGCCTGACACCAGGCAGTTTATTTTAGGCATCTATAAGCACAGCACCATTTGAAAAAAAGTTTCCTGGTGATAATTAACTNGTCNTGTGTGCACAATAAAGCTTAAGGCATGAGTACATCAAAACTTTCATAAAGTAGATGTGGCATCTTCCATAAAGATGGGTTCTATAGATTGACTACATGTGACATCTTAAGAGTCTCGGGGAGGATCTCATGTGGTCTCTGTCATACAGATATCACAAAGGTCACCAAGCTATTAACCACCTCCCAGCCTTNTGGGCGGAAAACTTGTTATACATCTCTCCCTTTGAAGAGACACCCCTTCATGTTTAACATTCCTGGTTTCCCTAGTGCTTATCTGTGAGCACAAGGGCCTCTGTGCTTCCTACATCCTCTGACCTCCACAAGCATGCCATGGCACATGTATGCCTGCATCTACACACAAACACACTTTTTTTTAATGCAAGTAGAAAAGTTATCAGTCATTCCTCATCTTTCCTCCTAGCTCTGCAACCTTTATGACCTTATCTGCTCTGGACATTTTACCTAAGTGTAATTATATGAGATGTGGCCCTTTGTAGCTAGCTTTTTCTGCTTAGCGTAATGTGTCTAAGGTTCCCTGAGTATCCCTGTCTGAAATGCTTGAGATGGTACCTCAAATTTTGGAGTAGTCACATACACTTTATCTGTTGAGTGTCCCTGATCTGAAGATCCAAAATGCTGTAAAATCTGAGATTTTATTGGAATTATGTCCTCAAAAAGGTTTTGGTTTCAGGGCATGTACTGGCTGGTTTTGTGTGCCAACCTGACACAAGCTAGAATCATTAGAGAGGAAGGAACCTCGGTTGAGGAAATGCATCCATGAGATCCAGCTATATGGCATTTTCTCAATTAGTGATTGATGGGGAGGGCCCAGTCCATTGTGGGTGGGCCCTCCCAGGGTGGTGGTCCTGCCTTCTGTAAGAAAGCAGGCTGAGCAAGCCAGTAAGCAGCACCCCTCCATGGCCTCTGCACCAGTTCCTGCCTCCAGNTTGCTGCCCTGTTTCAGTTCCTGTCCTGACTTCCTCAGTGATGAACAGTGCTGTGGAAGTATAAGCCAAATAAACCCTTTCCTCCCCAACTTGCTTTTCGGTCATGGTGTTTTGTCATGGCAATAGAAACCCTAACTAAGAGAGGACATTAGATCATTGTTTTCTTTCATTTGAGACAGTCTCATGTAGCCCAGGCTGGCCTCAAGCTCACGATATAGCCAAGCGTGATTTTGAACTCCAGGTCTTCTACCTCCCAGTGCTGGGAGGATTAGAGGCGTGAGCCATCACACCCTGTAACCCATGAGGCTGGATCCTAGAAACCTGAGTGGAGTAACAAGGGAATGAAGAAAGGACAGACACAAGTACAGAAAAGCTGGGCTCGAGTGGGCGCTCTGATGGAGATGAACCAGCAAAAACTCAGCGAGTTGGTATACCACTGAACAAGGAGGCGGGTTTTGCCAATCTCAGTAGGCAGTAGAGGGGAGCAGTTTCAGGTTGCAGTCATCCAGGGAAGAGGAAGCTGTGATTGATAGTGTCTGCACACGCTGGTTTTAGCTGAAGGTCAATTGTTCATCAACACTTACATTTGGTCCAAGGGAAGGCTTTGCCATTCCCATGGGTCCTTGACATGGCTGTGCTCGTGGTGGTGGTACACATTCACTCACCTCTGCTCCCCACAGCCATATCCAGTTTCTTGTTTCCAGGGTTTTTGTTTGCTTAAGACTTACTTATATTAGCATATGCACAGACACATGTACTTGCAGAGGTCAGCAGAGGATGTTGGGTGTCCTCTGTCACTCTCTACCTATTCCTATGAAGCAAGGTCTGGGGCTACAGGTCTGTGCAGAACACTGGCTTGTCACAGGGCTATTGGGATCCAAACTCTGGTCCTCTTGACTCTGCAGCAACCACTCTTAACTGCTGAGTCATGTTTTAACCTCATGTGTTGTTTTCTTGATGGGGTATATAAATATATTTAAATAAAATGTCTGTTAAATTTCTAACTGCTGCAGCTATTTCAGCCTGCTAGGTAGTGATGGTCTATTCTGTGAGTCACAAAAATTGAAGCAACTCAGCGTTTTGGGATCTGCCTTATGTTTGTCTGTAATTAGGTCCATCTGTTTGGGGCATCTTTGGGAGGCTTTTTGGCTCAGAAATTTGCTGAATACACTCACAAGTCTCCGAGAGTCCACTCCCTCATCCTCTGCAATGCCTTCAGTGACACATCTATCTTCAACCANACGTGGACTGCAAACAGGTAAGAGGGGAAGATTTCCAGTGTCGGCTTGGGGACGTTTGAGTCAGTGGCAACAGAAAAGGACAAGAGAAGAATGCTGTGAACACACACTCAACTCTTCCCTTTACTNTTTGGGTTCAGCATGTAGTCATTGCTTTCACAGTCTCTCTGGAGCGTCTACAGTAACAAATCCTGTTCTGTCCTGCTTACCTTGTAAGATTGGTTCTCTAAATTGACAGTTTCATGTGGATTTTCCCATTTTTCTGTCATACTCTGCTATTAATCTTCAGTTTGCTTTCCTTCCTTTCTGGGCTATTGCCCTGAGGGGCAGTCGTCAGCGCAAAGACAAAGAACATTTAGTTCATGGTGATGTGATCATAACACTTCATGTCCTGTTCTTTAGAATTACTGTAGAATTTACATGGTAGAATTACTTTAGGGGCTACCAGTAAGGTACCAGGTTCCCTCAACAATCTTTTCATTGATTTTAATATTTTATTTTTAATCTTAGAGTGTGTGAGTACATGCCGTGGTGCACTTGTGGCAATCAGTACACCTTGGGTGTGAGTCCTGACATTCCCTGCTGTGTATGCCACAGTAGCTGGCCCCATGAGCTTCCGGGGAGTCTCCCTTCTTGCTATAGGTGCTCTAGGATTACAGGCTGGTGCTGCTGCTTCCGGCTTTGTGTGGGTTCCAGGGATCTGAACTCAGATCTTCACCGTTTTCATGGCAGACACTTACTCCATGGAGTCATCTCCCCAGCCTGGTTTTAACATTTTACTTAATAAATTAAATGGTATCTTAAGGGCCAATGTGTACTTATTGTCAGGAAGGCTAGTCTCTACTCTGAACACAAGTCCATTTACTTTCCACTAGAAAAAGGCCCAGTGAATTAAGGACGAGTTGTTGGGGAAANGATTTATTTGGTAAGTCAGCAAGAGCCAGAAGATCTGAAGGCNAGGGTCCTGAACNATCACCNTAGCACAGATTTTTATTTTATTGTGTGTTAGAACAGGTTTTAAGCTTTTATTGTGGAAACCTGGTAATGTGTTGATAAGCAGTGCTGGTTTAAATGCTGAGAAAGAGCTGTGTCCTCAAGGAAGCCCGGGCTTTCCCAGCCAAGGATACCAGCAGTGCAGCTATTCTCCCTACTGTGTCAGATTCCAGTCCACAGCCTTGTGGGACAGGGCACTGACTCCAGGGGTTACTTAATGAGAAAAGAGATGATTTCAAAACGGAATTGCTTAACTTGGAGGTAGAAGTCTGCCAGGTGAACTTTTGCTGTAACCATCCCAGCAAAAGCAACTCTTGGCCATATACTAAGCATCATTCTGGCTTGGGGCTTTAACTATAGGGCAGGTTAAAGGTGAAGTCAGGTTTCCCTCCCTTGTTACCCACNGTTCCTCTNTGGAATAANCCCAGGNCAGAGATGGANTTGCACCATTCCCATCCACTGTACCACGGTATAAGAGCCTTCCTGTGTAGTTTCCGGGTAAGGTCTCAGGAGAGATTGTCTCCATTTGTTCGTATGTCTCACTTAGTAAATATATCTAGTAAATCCCACACTAAAGAGAAAAATTGAGCAGAAATCTTGTAGGACTCAGCCATTTTGATGGATAAGNCATCTTCCCCAAGGCTGGTGTTCCTAGCCAAACAGGAGGTTGTATCAGAATGCAAGGGATTTGTTGGCATCAAGAGAGAAAGGATAAGTGCTACCAGTGTGTGTCACCAAGCCTCTACTGAGAGACAGTTTGGGAATCAGACTGTCCTTGGTGATGGATCCACAGTCTAAGCTAGGTCCAGACTCTTTGACAGATGGGTTCTTAGAAGTGCTTGAGCTGGGCTGGTTTACTTTGCTGCATGCTCATGGTCTGCTCCTTGTTCCTGGGAGGTTTGTGGGACCCGGTCACCAGGCAGAAATGGATGGCATGGCTATGGTTTATGTAGACCTGTTAGGGGCAAACTTGGATAAAGGTTAATATTACACCAATGTTTTCATACCCAGTCACCCCTGGTCCTTGACTAAGTCAGCATGTTCTCCTACAGAGGGAGAGATCTCNNGTGGCCTGCCATAGAATACAGTTTTACACTTATTACTGTATATGATGTGAATATAGGCACACATATGCCACAGAGTGCTTTGAGAGGTTAAAGGGCAACTTTCAAGAGTCGATTCTCTCCTACCTTGTCTCTCTTTCTACCAAGCTACATCCTCCAGGCTGCTGGTCCAGCAAGCTTTTGGGTCCTTCTCCTGGCTCTGCTTCCCATCTCACAATAGGAGTCCTGGNATAACAGGTGCTGGCCGCCATGTGTGACTTTTTCATGAGTTCTAGGAATAGAACTCAGGTTGCACAGCAAATGATTTTACCCACTAAGCCACCCCAGNTACTATTTATTCCAAATTGGTTTTTTGACAGATTTTTGCAACAGTTTTCTTATTGGTCTTTTTCATTGCCTAGGCCTCCTAGAAGAGTGTAATTTCCAAGTAATAAACAGTATTTTAGACACTGGTTGAGTGACAGCTGGGGCACATTGTTCTTTTAAGATTTTATTTTTAAAAATACTGTGTGCACGCATGTGAGTGTAGGTACCCATAGAGTCCAGGAGAGGACGTTAGGTCCCCTGGAGTTACAGGCACTTTGGAGTTGCCCAGCATGGATGATGGGAATCAAGCAATGGGTGCTGTTAACCANCAAGCNATCTCTCCAACCCCTGGCNCTGGCTTTAAGGAAGCCAAATTCCAGNATATTTNTTTTCCAGGATATTTCTTGAAGAGTTCTTTGATAATACAAGTCCAATAGGCCTTTACCCACCCAGAAAATATACCTACAAAACTCACAAAGGTCTTGGAGCATTGGAGGGACACTAACTTGCCACTCTTTGCTAGANCANAGAGATCTAATTGTGCCTCCCTTCAGATTTTTAACACATACTAGTTTTGTCGCTTTGNGGNACAGTGTTTCTTTGGGTTGTTTTGAGATAGGGGACTCACTGTGTAGCCCNGAACTCTCAAAAGTCTGCTTGCTTCTGCCTCCTGAGTGCTAGGATTAAAAGGTATGCATCCCCACACCTGGTGCTGGAGTTTTCGAGACAGTCTCACATGTAGCCCAGACTGGTTTCAGAATCTTCTGCCTCTGCTCCCCTAGCGCTGGGATTACAGGCATTCTCACCAAACCTGGTGCACACCAGGAAGTTTTAGGGTGGCATGTTAAACAGTCCTGTAGAAAATGAGNCCGTGTACATCTTCATACCCATCNGGAGACTGTTGTGCAGTAGGGATGTTTTGTCACAGTCTCTGCAAGGGCTTTCTAGAGCAGAGTCACCTCCAGAGCACAGCATTTCTTTCCATCCAGGACTACAGGTCAAAAGTGAAATCCTAGGGCTTGCTAAGAGTGCTTGTGCAGCAGGCATAAGGACCTGAGTTAAGGTCCCCAGNNTCCACNTATAAGCAGGGCACATCCACACCTGCCCAGTGCTGGGTGGGGCAGGGGTGGAGACAGAAGGATTGCTAGCCAGACAGCCTAGCCTAAAAACAGTGAGCTCCAGCTTCAGTGAGACCCTGTCTCAAGGGAATAAGGCAAAGAGTGATAGAAGACAGCTGTGTCCTCTGGCATGTACCACACACACAAAGCAAAGTCCTGTTCTTTAGGCCTTTCAATTTTCTTTATCAGTATATGAAAGTTTATGTTGAGATAAATCAATTTGAGGAACCAAAGATCCATTAGAACTGAGCTGTCACCAACTCCAGCAGCCTTCTTCACTGCTTTATGAGGCAGCTTTCCATTTACTAGGTTATCCCTTCTGGTGGCCATAACAGTAGATATGATCACCTAGGGATGCTGTGAGCAACCACTAGTAACTGCAAGATTTTTAGCAACTTTCTTTCCCTTGGCTAAGCCTGGCACCCTATATGATGCTTTTTGCCTCCTGAGCCATTGCTCTTGTCTCTGGGTTCCCTGTAATACTTTTACCATGTGCCCATCCCAGCAGTAGGCAAAGCCTGATCAGAGAGGCCCAGACGGCTGGATGTACTAGTTCAATAATCTATAGGCAGTTATACTTGGGGTGGTGGCATCAGAGACATCACTTGGGAGCAGAGAGGTATAATTCACTGCAGAGGTAACTCATATCTCACACTGGGACTGGCCAGTAGTATGGCTGGGTAGTTTTCCATTCCNGAGGAAAGGATGTGGTAGGGAACATACACAAAGGTTGTCCCAAGGGTTTGGTGCATGCCAGGCAAGCACTCAGCCACTGAAGTACAGCTCCAGCCCTCGGGGCTTAGTCCTTTCTAGACTCTAATGTCACTTAAAATGACATGGTAGAATCAAGATGTGGTGGTATGCACCTGACATCCCAACACTAAGAAAACTACAGGAGAAATTGTCAAAGAGGTTAATCAGAGCTATATGACGAGCCTGTCTCAAACAACAAAAACAAAAGCCTCATACAGTGATTTTACATTAAACCCATAATTGGCATTCAAATTCTGCAAGAGAAGAAAACAAAAACAGCCATTTACCCCAGATCCAGTCAAGTGCTGTCTGGACTTGTTTATACACTGGCAAATAGTTCCTTGCCTTCAGGACAGTAATTCTCAACCTGTGGGTCACGACCCCATGGGCATACCATATCAGAAATTTATAACAAAATTAGTTATGAAGTAGCATCGAAATAATTTTATGGTTTGGGGTCACCACAACATGAGGAACTGTATTAAAGGATCAAAGCATTAGGAAGGTTGAGAACCACTGCTTAGGACAAAGCAGATCATAAGTAAGTGAGCTGTGTGTTTGTCTGTGGCTTAGGATTTGGCAGTTTGTATCCTGCAGTCGCTTCTATGTTGGCAAGGCTCTGCTGAGCAGGTCCTGCCACTTAAATGCAAATAGCTCTTGTCTCCAAGAGTAGTAGTTGGCAGCAGAGTGAAAGACACTAGGGTGCAGATTCAGGACAGTTCTGTTTCCCTTAGACCTTTTTTGAGTGCTGACATTATATGAAGTCTGGTAGGGTTGTATTTGTATAAATATTAAAGTTTTTACTTTATTGAGACAGATCTTACTAAACTCAGCATCTGCCAGCTTCACCCTCCCAAGTGCTGGTATTAAAGGCACATGCTACCATGCCTGGCTAATAAGTCTTATCACTCTCCATCTCTCATAGAGGCAGAATCTCTCACTAGAACTCCAGGACTTTCTGAATAGCTAGTCTAGCTAGCCAGCTTGCTCTGGGAATCCCATGCCTTTACCTCTCATGTGCTCCCAGCATGGCTCAGGCACTAGGGATCTGAACTCCGGTCCTCGTGTTTGCAGGGCAAGCACTTTACCCTTTGAGCCATCTCCCCAGCCTTGTTTTATGATGGGTTCTCATGTTTTCTAGGCTGGCTTCCAACTGTCTGGGGGTGACCTAGAAGTCTTGATCCTCCCAAATGCTGGGATTATAGGCGTGGACCACCATACGAGTTTATGCAGTCCTGGGGATTGAACCCAAGGCATATGCATGGTAGGCAAGACTCTACCAGCTGAGCCATATCCCACTCTGTTCTTAAATATCATGCTCATGCCACATGCTGAGGCAAGATGATCGCAAGTTTGAGAACAGCCCGGGCTCCTATGTGCATGGTGAGACCCTGTATGAAAAGGAAAGAGGCCATGCTCGCCTTTCCCACGCACTGTTACCCATGGTCAGCACTGATGTACCCTCTCTAGGCACTGGAGTAGATGGGTCTTTGGGGCTTTGCTGTAGCTCCTGAGTCCCGCTGAGTCTCTTGTTTAGAAACCCTTCACCCCCTGCTAAAGCTTAATAGAGTGCATCCCCACAGGAGGCATTCCCCATCAGTAGGCAGCCACTTGGATGGAGCTGACGTGCCTCTCACCAGCCTTGTCAGTCAGAGTCTCTGTTCATCTCCCAGTAACAGCATGTACAGTTGATGCATTGCAAAGACAGAGATGAATTATTCCTTGGAAGGAAGTCTTTCTGTAGGGAAGATTGTTGTTCTGTCAGTTAAGCAAACCTGATGTGGTAAAGTATCCAGTACCCAGAGACCTCCACAGGCATTGTCGGGGGGAGGTGGCTGCCTGGCCAAACTCTGTCCGACTCCTTCCTTCATAAACTTTGTTACTTGCTGGGCTCTCTGATGTTTCCTTACCTTTCTTGTACCATTTAGAGCAATCCAACCATTCTACTTTAGGACAAAAATTTTATTTTTCCAAATAAATCCTTTCTTAGAAAAATGTTTTTGACTTTCCTCACCACATCACAAAATATATCTTCATACTTATGCTTTTCTTTATATTTCTCTCTCCCATGCTTACTGATTCCTTTCCTGCCTTTGCTTCCTTCCTTAAAATACGTATCTTCAGGCCATGTGTGGTGGTGCATGCCTTTAACCCCAGCACTCTGGAAGAAGTGAATCCAAGGCCAGTCTGGGCTGTAAGCAAGTTCCAAGCCAGCTGGGGAGACCCAGTCTAGTGAGACCCAGTCTCAAACGTTACAGAATCTCAAATTTAAACAAGATTTTTCTTAGTAAAATATATTTTATGATTTTGTTTTTTCATCAAAATGCAGCTTAATTTCTTTTTGTAGTATTTGCTTATTGAGTTACATGTTCATTCCAGTCTTAAGTCTCAGTGACCATACTTCTGGGTGACAGTCAAGAATAAAGCAATCCTAAACTGTTTGTCTACAGTTTAGGGAAACTTGCTTATTAACAGACCCAGATTAGTTTTCACCCAGTTTGCTAATAGATTCAAGATATATAGGTCACCGCTGACATCTACCCATCATGTAAACCTAAAGACCTATAGTTTAATGATCAGTTCTATTTTGTTTAAGCTTTCATTTATCTGTAAACCAACTAGAAGAATTTTGATGTGATTTTCTTTTTCAGTCATCATCTCCCTGTGTCCCCCCTGGAGGGCTTCAAACTCACTGTGTTACCCAGGCTCATCTCAACTCTTGCTCTTCCTGTGCCTTCTCCAAAGTGCTGAAATTATAAGCATGTGTCCCCACACTCAGCTTCCTCAGGGGGATTGTGCCATGCAGCTGTAACACCTAACTTGTGTTACAAGTATGTTTTGTGATGTGGTGAGGAAAGTCAAAAACATAAATGCAGTTTATGAAAACTTGGTTGGGATCACAGTTCTGAAGGTTGGGAAGACTCNCTTTGTAGCCCAAATCTTCCTGTTCCAGTCTCTGAGCACTGGCATGACAGGCATGTGCCACCACACTTGGCTTAAAATCTGTCCCAACAAATGTCTCTTTTTTTTTCTTCAAAAAGGTTGTACACAAATGAACTAATTCACAGTGGAAATAAAAGTCCAGCACTGTTCCCTTCTCCAAACAGGGTGCCTGATGGAGGGGATGTAGCTCAATGCTTTCCTAGCATGCACAATCAGGGGGAAGATAANATGATCAAGCCTGCTATCATGGTGCACACTTGTAATCACAGCACTCAGAAGGCTGAGGCAGGAGGAGTACAAGTTCAAGGCCAGCCTGGGCTACATAGCAAGATGCTGTCTGGGCAAAAGAGAGCACAAAGGGCATCCTCAGCTTAAAGAACACAGAAAGTGGTTGGGGTGGGAGGGAGCTTAGCAGGTTATTGGGGCATTGCTGAGTGGTCCTTCCAAGAGGAAGCTCAGCTTTCTGTGAGCGTCGGGAGATGGCCTGNACCTTTGGGAAGTAANCCTCAGCACAAGTTCAGAGGAATTAGTGTTTACCCATGGTGACACTCAGCATTTGAAATTCATGGAATACCTATCAATTAAAGATCACATGTAGAGGGTAGGCAAGATGGCTCAGCAGATGAAAGTCTTTGCCACTAAAGCCTTTACAGACCTGAGTTCNGTCCTGGAACCTACATGGTAGAAGAAGAGAAGTGACTCCCACAAGTTCTCTTTTGACCTCCATGGGTGCACACATACAATAAATAAATGTAATGGGGGGAGGGGGTATTTGAGACAGGGTTTCTCTTTGTAGACCAGGCTGGCCTTGAACTCGCAGAAATCCACCTGCTGATGCTTCCCGAGTGCTGGGATTAAAGGCATGCACCACCCTGCCTGGCCAGAAGTATTTCTCNTAATGCTGAATTTTCTAAATACCACTGGAAATGAGGCCAGTTAGAAAGAAAAACTTGTCATCAGAATGCTTGCCTGTGCTGAGGCATTTTGCAGTATTGCTGAATCCTGAGTTGAAGTGTAGCTCTTNGGAGCTTTAGGGTATCCGTAGGAGCTGGTTGTGGGCTTTCTGAGGGGAGTTCAGCTTTCTTCAGGATTCCAGACATCTGGCCATGATGGAGCTTCAGTGCTGAAGATGGGCCACCGTTATGTGCAGACTTCAGTGTTGGTCACCAGTCTGTGTCTTTTTTTT